>VZRX01003591.1:134779-164886 GCA_013398075.1 Notiomystis cincta
CCCTCTGCCCCCTCCGCCAAAAAAAATCAAAAGTAGAAATTTTCAGTGTTTGTAACTAGTGATTTTTGATGTTTGACCCCAGATGTTAGGAACAACTTGGTCCTAGCTGGGCTGTTGTTGCGCAGAAACTCCGAAAACTTACATTTTACGTTAGGTAACAGTGATTCACAGCTGAGTAATGGGGGCAATAAAGACCATGTTCTGTACTTCACTGACTTCTTGGGTCCAAGGAGAACCAAGAAATGAAGATAAACAAAACAATGAATTTTCCAGGGCAGCCAGGTGCTTGGCCTAGCAAAAGTAGTCGTGGCCCTGTTGCTTACTTTCTACCCTTCCAAGCCTGGAAGCAAAGCAGGCTGGCTGCTGCTGCTGCTGAGACAGGATCTGGGACTCTGGGGAGGCAGCAGCTAACACAGACAGAGCAAAGGCACCAGCTGTTGATTGTTGCTCTGGCAGCGTCAGGAGGAGCAGGCTCTGCTCCCCTGGGCTCCACCTTTGAGAAGGGTCCCAGCTCTGTCCTTTCTTCCAGCCTGCTCTCCCCTAGAGACTGCAAGCTTTGTCTGATCTGCAAAGGAAATTTTAAGTGGGCTGTTGACATAGATGAGACAGGAGTTGACCTACTCTGAGTAAATCAATAAGCAACAAATGAGGGTAGAAATAAGTAGAGGAGGACCCAAAACTCTGACTCCTGAACTCCCATTAAATATGTGAACAGGGGCTGGCACTGCAGAAGTTGATTTCACATGGATTCATGGGAGCTCAGCACTTCAGAAGACTGGCTCTAGATGTTGCTATCTGTCCCTGATCTCAGTTCATTCCCTTTGAAATCCAGATACAAGTACTTTGTTTTGAATCAGATCCAAGCTGAGAAACTGGAATGAGATGAAATCTGAATAGCACAGGGAGTTTCCCATAGCAGTTTAGATGTAAAATTTTTCCTTATCATTATTTCTGACAAATGATGCTTATAAACTCTGTGACATTGGCTGGTACCTCAAAATAGCATTTACTGTGGTCACCAGTATAGCTGTCCATCTCTCAGCTTTAATTGCACTTACGCAGTTCCACTCCTGGAAAATCTCACAGCCTCTCAGAAACCAGATATTCTGCTATCCACGTTGCCTTCCAAAAATATACAATGCCTTACCACATCCTATAGCTGTTCAAATCTATAACTAAACTTCACTCTTAGTGCCTCATGTCTGATCTGAAGAGTCCTTTAATTTCAACACGTAATTCTATTTTTCATGGCTTCTAGAATTCCTCATTTTAGGACACAGTAAGTTTCTGTAGATTATCAGCCTGAGCTACAAAGCATGTATGTGGGAACTTAAATACATAAATTCAAAAGATAGTGGGTCTGTATTTCTTACCAATGGCAGTCTGATTCCTCACTGAAGCCACCTTAATTCATGGGTCTCTGAGATCATGTCAGAATGGCAGTGCAATTGGCTGGGAAAATCAAATCAGTAAAAGGAGAATCAAGAATTATTTAAATTATTTCTGTGTTATTAAAGAAACAATGTATATTCCATTCATGCACAAAGGTCCACACTTTTAAATAATACAGAGTCAGCAGAGGTTCACTGAGCCTACTGAAGGCTTAGGTATGCCTCATGCAATGCAAGAGGAGAAGAGGGTATTTCTAATGAAGTCAATAGATATTTATAAGTAGAAAAGCGATCAGAGAATTCTTTTTTTTCTTGAAGATTCTTTCTGTTTCACAAGAGGAGGGTTTGTATTGTCTAATTTGAACCTGGGTGAAGAAAGACAACCTGTATAAGAATGGTGCATATGTAGGAGCCCTGCATGTTCCTGCAGGAGACCTGATAAGGTGACCATGGGTGCAGTTTCACACTACAGCTGAACATACCTCTCAACTCTCAGGTTTTCTTACAAAAAGGGAGGCCAAACATCTTTTACTTCCACTCTGACCATGTGGTCCCCCCTTCACATTATGCTGGCTCAGGTATTTCACAGAAACACAGAATATTCTGAGTTGGAAGGGATTCACAGGGATCATTGAATCCAGCTCTCATGTGAATGGCCCATCTGGGGATTGGACCCACAATCTCAGCACTGTCAGCACCAGGCTCTGACCAAACCAGGCTTTTCACTGAGCTCACAAAAAATCTGTATCTGCTTTACTGATATTCCTCTATTTAGGGAGCTGAATTTCTTCAAAACGGGGTCAAAAGAGTGCCCAGCATCAGGGAGAGGGGAGGGAGACCTGCAGGACAGTGCTGGGAACTGAGGGGAGGAGGAAGGACAGGGAAGGGAGCATCATGTCAGATATGCAGCTGATGTCAAGAAATCCTGTGCTCACTAGCCAAATGCAGCATGAAAGCAAGAATGTACACTGTTATGGGAAATTTGCTAAGGATCTAAAAGACAGCGAAAGTGAAATTAGAGGAAATGTTGAGTCTTTCCATTGACGTCACTGTGACACGCCCATACACTGGAAACACAAACTGGGCTGTGTTTGCTTATTTCTTAAAGTCTGTGACTCCCTCTGGTGACAAAGCCTCTCGGCAGATATTGTGCAGGCACAAGTGCTACAAACGTTCTCCCTGCTCAGGGCCACTCGGTGTCCCAGGCTGCAGAGCTGTGGCTGTCTGCAAGGGTCTCCCAGGGGGGCAGGCATTCAGTTGCTCCTGGAGGGTTCTCGAGGTTTCAGAATTATGCTCATTTCGTTTTAGTTTAATGTCCAGGAGAGGCACAAATCACCTGTACTCTTCACACTCAGTCCCTGGAGTGGGGAGGGTCCCTCTGCCACCTCAGGTGGGACTAAGAGCATAAAACATGGAGCTCAGCAGAACTTTGTCACACATGCAACAAATTCCATACAAAGCCTTTGTGGTAGGACATTGCCTAGGAGTGATAAATGCATCTAAGGTGAGCAGTGCAAGCTGCTTGCCCTGCTTGAGAATACCACCATGTGTATTCTCATCAAGATTAACTATCCTTCTCCCCTCACAACAAATTAGGCCCATGGCTTTTCAAGGACTTTTTGGCTGCTAGTGGGATTTTTTTCAATTTAGAGTATCTGCTGGAGGAGGGCAAGTGTGCTGTAGCCCAGCATAAGTGATGTTTCTATCATTTTAAAGGGTGGATTCTGGAGGGACATATACCTGCAGAAGAGAGGATAAGAGAGCATTAACATTTCTGTAGCAGTTTTGCTCAGGAGACAGGAACTGGAGCTGACCTGAGGCCAAGACACACCAGCATACCTGACAAAGTGGTCCCTGGGAGTCTCCTGCATAGCTCCAAGTGTGCTGAGAGGTACTCATGCATAAGCCCAGCTCAGTCTCCTCCCAGCTTTAGCCTATAGGCAGCCTGCAGACATGCTCTCAACCTGATGCAGGGCTGTCTCTGTAGATAAATGTGGGCTCCATAACCCCCAGGAAACATAGCCAGCCCTTGATTACAAGACTTGGAGAGTCACTAAATATATGTGAACAATATCTATGAACCTGAAAACGTCCTCAGTTCATAAAAACAAACCAGATAAATTGCCTACAAAAGATTCAGCAGGGAAATCTAAGTCACTTGAAGGTCAGTAAATTCTTACTAATTAAATTCTTACCAAAGGTAACCTCTCAACATTGTCTTACTTAGTCAAACTCCAAAAAAGTCAGAGCCCCTTTCAACTGCCTAAAAATCCTGCTGCTGATTAGATCTTCAGCATTTTCCTGAGCTTGTTTACAGAAGGTCTGTGTTTCCCTCTCAATTACAATTTCCTCTCAATTACAATTAAAATTTTCTAATGGCTGAAAAATTCACTTACTTTTATGGCTTCTGCTCTTTTGCCTTGCACAGTTCCAAGCTCAAGAGTCTAGTAATTTACTGCTTCAGGACTTTCTTTTAACAATCTGGTATTTCAAATCTGTGACACAGAAGAAACCAATCAACTTGAAATACTAACAAGGCTGAGAAATAGTCAGCAGTTAATGACTCCAAGTGCTTCTTCACCCATGCTTCAAATGCCAGTGCAGTACCTTATCTGACATCCTTGCAACCAGTTTTAAAGTGACAATCTGCTAATTAGGTTAAAATTTAACCTGACGCTGCCCCAAGTGCAAAGCAGCACAGAGGAGAGGTTAACCTCTAGGTGTAGATAACAATCATATGAGGTCAGAGATCAGAAAAGTCATGTTGCACAAAGCACAGTAGTACAAAACTCAAAATTCCATTTCAGAATTCTAGCAGGACAGATTTTTTTCTGGAAGATTTTAGAAAAAGGTGGCTAATGCAGCGGGATGAAGTCCCAGAGGAAAGGGAGGGACACGTTCGGTAAACTAGAAATAAAACCAGCTCAACCCCTGCCCAAAACAGTCAGCCAACCTCTCACAGCATCTTCTGCTTGCAAAGCAAAGCGAGACCACAAGAGGGGAGCACAACCCAAGAGTTCCCATTTAGCGCCAAAATTTGAGATCACAGCACACAGCAGCTAAAGGAGCACACAGCATGTACCATATCAGCAGGCATCGGGCTTAACCTAGTCTTAAATTAACAATAAAATGGCATCACTAACTAATACTGTTTGTTTCTACCCTTGTTTTGTAATGGTCTACCTATTCTCAGATGACAGATGGGGAGAAAAGCAGGATTACCCTCTCTTATAGACAGACAAATTATTGTTCTTCCCATTTTCCTGGATATGAAAAGTAAGACAGTGTGGCAGGCTTCTTTACACCAAGATGAAACAGGTCATGGAACTTACTTCCCTCTCCCTTAGGCTTTTAGAGGTCTTAAGTAAAAATCTGGATCACACAAGGTGTAATAAAGGTTGAGGCACTCCCTGATCTCTGGAAATCTCCAGAACAAACTTTTCCCCACCTTTCACTCTTTCACCTGTCAGCTCTCAGGCTGACGGTCCATACAGGACAATGTAGCTTCAACTCCAGCAGCCCCAGGTATGAAAATCTTGTTCCAAAGTCCCTCAGGAAAAGTCACTGGATCTTTCAGTGGCTCAAAATATTGAAATTGAGAGAGGAATAAAACATCTTTAGAAAGTAATCACAGCTTCTCCACTTGTATATTGACTTTCTTTCCTGGGAAGGAAGGTGCGGAAGGAAGGNAGGAAGGGTCTAGAACCTTTAACTCTACAGAACAGCCTGCAGAGAACGTAACTGGCTGGTCTGAAGGAGGTGAGGAGCACTGCCAGGAGGACAAGCCCTGGTTTGGATGGTCAGCAGGAATCTGGTTTGTTTTCCACAGGCCAAGGAACCTCCCTCAGCAGCTTCTGTACCAGACCCAGAATTACAGCATATCTTACACAAAGGAATTCACTGCACAGGGAGAGGCTGGACATGAAAAGCCTCCCCCATCTCCCTTCCTTGTCAGAGAACACAGTCCATTTGTGAAATATTGCCATGTCGCATTTCTAGTCAAGATTTATCCAGCTTTTCTAGTCTTTGAATCATGTCCTGCTTCCTTTCTATTATCACACATTTTTCCCCCTCTATGGGTTTGCAGACCATGATGAGACCAGCTTTTAACCTGCTCCCAAAATTGCATTTCACAAGCCCTTTATCAGCCTCTGTGATCTTTTCTGAATTCCTGAACTACTGAGAAGTGACTTTTGCACTTTTCACAGGGGTTTCACACATGGATTTGGAAAGAACAATTTCCTCTTGTTAGCATTGAGGTCAGCAGCAAAATTAAATTCTCTAGCTCTGCTGTTTGATGGTCAGTAGAATCATAAAATCATAGAATGGTTTGGTTGGAAGGAATTTTAAGTATCATCTAGTTCCAATCCCCCTGCCATGAACAGACAGGGGATCTTCCACTAGATGAGGTTGCTCAGAGCCTCATTCAATCTCGCCTTGAACTTCCAGGGATGGGGCATCCATAACTTCTCTGGTTCATCACCCTCACAGTGTGGAATTTCTTTCTCATATCTAATCTAAATCTACTCTCCTTCAGTTTAAACTCATTCCCCCTTGTCATGTCACTAGATGTCGTTGCAAAAAGTGTCTCTCCATCTTTCTTGTAGGCTCCCTTCAGGCACTGGAAGGCCACAATTAGGTCACCTCAAAGCCTTTTTTCCAGGCTGAACAAAAACAAATGTCTCAGCCTTTCCTCATAAGAGAGGTGCTCCATCCCTCTGATCAGCTTGGTGGCCTCCTCTGGGCTTGCTCCAACATGTCCAAATCCTTCCAGTGTCGAGGACCCCAGAGCTGGACCCAGCACTGCAGGTGGGGTCTCAGCAGAGCAGAGTGAAGAGCCAGAATCACTTCCTTGACCTGCTGCCCACTCTCCTTTGGATGCAGTCCAGGATTCGTTTGATTTTATGGGCTGTGAGTGCAAATGACTGGGTCATGTCCAGCCTCTCATCCACCAGCACCCCCAAGTCCTTCTCAGCAGGACTGGAACCCAGTACAAGCAGGCAACCTTTCATCAGCTCCAGGCTCAGACCCACAGCTTCAGCTGAATGGCCTTTGGAAACATACACTAGCTTTTACAGTATTTTTAAGGCCCCGGGAAAATAGAGGTGTTTAAAATTTCTGTTGCTGACTGCTTTTAGTCTTTTCTCTTCCTACATTACCTGTGGAAGCTGGTGATAAGAACAAAGTGCCTGAGTGAGCCAGCACATACCACATTGTTTCCTCCTTGTCCATCCCTTTAGCAACTGCTTCCTCCCTTCAAAGTGAAGTTCAGCCCTTTACCTTCCACAGCTTGGGCCACTGACCTTCCCCCCAGAGGGCATCCTGACCAACAGGGTGAGTCTGCCCTTCACAGGAGAGTCCCAGCATGGAAGGATTTTTCAGCATAAAGAGACAGACTCAGCTCAGTCCATGTAACTGGAATGGAAAGGTGCCAAACAGCTAAAAGTTCATTTTATATGTTGCAATTAATGTGCAGCACTTCTCATCTGCTATCACTCCATATAACAGCCCGTGACAAGCTACCTCTGACTACAGAAGTAGAAGGTAAATCAGGAATGAATGGGCAGTATTTTTCAGAAAATATAGGACCAATGTAATGATTAGTCTTAAAGCAACCATGAGAAGGTACTTTTTCCCCAGCATATTAAAAAAAAATCATTGAGCTATTTGCCACAGGATATTTATTATAAGGGCCAAAGATATAAATTAAAGTTTAAAAGGCATAAGGCTAATTGGTGAAGGGAAGAATCATTAGTGGCTGTTCATGAGGGAAGGGGATGCAGTGCTTGGCTCAGGTAAACACTAAAACCATTGCTGTGAGAGGCTGGAAGTGGCTGCCTGGGTCATAGTCACCCTCAGTACACCTCAGTTCCCTGAACACTTTCTGCTGGGGCTGGAGGCACCACCCTGGTGAGACAGGTTATTGGTCTTGTCACATACTGCTGTTCTGTCCTCACCTCTCTGGCTGACATCCAGACAGACTTCCCTCCCTTGGCTCTCCACACACTGAACCACAGCCTCTTCTCCCCTTCTGGGCAGCAGGCACAGACACAACTGGCTGCCACCAGCACGTGAGAGGCTGGCTGAGCCAGGAGGCTGTGGCACTGCTTCCCCCTGCACGGCAGGGCTCAATGCCAACACGGGCAGGGAACAGCAGGACAGGCTCTGGAAGGCTGCCTGTGTTCAGTAATGGCCCTTTGCTGCAGGTGAGCTGTGTCTCCTCCCCACCTCTGCCAGGGGGAGGGAAAAGATCTTCTTCTTGGGATTTGGCTCCAAACTAAGAAGATGAGAAAATCAACTTTGGTTGTTCCTCCAATTTCCTGCAGAGCACAGAGCAACATTGTATGCTGCTTATGGAAGGAGATAATATTTCTCTCTGACTAATTGCTGCCTTGCACCTTTAGACTATAAGCTGCACAGTGAGAGACTGTCTCTTACAACAGCAAAAGTGCTTATAGAGCTCTACAGGAACCTGTGCAATAGTGTCTCGATCTCATTTAGAGAAATCTCTGCACTACTGTAAAAAATGCAGTGATTTTGCCTCTTACAGATGCTCTGTGTATGACCTTTTCAAAATAAAGCATTGGAGTAATTGCAAAACAAAGTTCTTGTATCAACATACAAATGCCATCTGTCAAAAAATGAAGGCAAGAATTGTGTCATCTTAAGTGCCAAGGTCTATGTCAAGATCTATTTCAACATATTTACATTCCTCTCATTCCAAACGCATCTGCACACCCTGAACACAGAGTCACTAGGAATGGAATCACTAGGAACAATTAATAAACACCTGTTACCCCTTTGGCAGTTTGCCCCTGTGTGCACAAGTTTCCCAACACCAAAAGATTGGCTTATTTATCTGCTTTATAGTTAATAATGCTGAAAGGCTATGAGTAGAAATTGGTGTTGTATAATTCTCATGTTGTAACGTCCTCTCTGAAAGGGAAAGGTTTTAGCTTTTCCTAATGATGGTCAGATTCCTCATCTCTTCTCTGGAAATTTATCCCATGGCTACTGTGCCTTCAATGTAAAGTCAAAAGAAATCAGTAGGAAAAAAAAACCTCTGTGAACTTTACTTTCTGAGTGTGTATAATTGTACTTAGTGCACTGAGAGAAATGTATCATGATGTTTTATTTTCTGTTTTTTTGGAAGGGGATGAAGGTGAAAAGGGAGACAGAGGAGAAGTAGGCAAACAAGGAAAGGTTGGACCAAAAGGATCAAAAGGTATTTATTATGGTTTATTGGCTATTGCTGGTATATGAGTATCATTATACACAACTGTATGATGCATATGACTGGTGTTTAATGCTTTTCATTCCTATTTCACCAGTGTATTTCACAAACCTGTCAAATATTAATTGGTGAACATAACAATACTTAGAGAGCTCGGTTGAATTTCTACTGATACTTAAGACAAATATATGTCTGTCATGAGCATAATTCAGAAAACCTAGATCATATATATAATCAGAAAGATTACTCTTACTGAAATTAGCCTTTAGTTGAAACTGAATTTTAAACATTATTGCCTAGCAATGCATCAGGGTGCTCAATAAAATTTGGTTTCAGGTGTCTATATTCTGCAGAAAAGCAAACAAAGCCATATGCAAAAAAAAATGTTCCTCTATCAAACAGCATCCAAGGTACAAGTAGCACAACGAGTCACAGATGTTTCAATTAAACATATCCCACAAGCACAGTGTGACCTGGGCAGATCATTTGGAGGCACCAGATGTGACCATGTCAGCCTTGTTTGCATACTTTAATTCAAAAGCTTAATTTATCTTTAGAGTTTAATGATAATGCATATCCAAGGTCTTTCCCCCTTGATGGTGGCTTAAGACTAATCAGGAAAGTTTTTACTTTTATCAAAACTTTAAAATCACTCTGTTATTATTATAATAAAAAAATTTCCCCATTTTTAAGTGCATTTTTATGATTTCACTTCTTAAAATGAACATCAGGTAAGATACAAGGAATTCAGGGAATCAAACATTTACAAAGCATCTTATTGATGTTAAATTCCTTTTGCAAACTGAAATTCCCTAGATTGGCCTCTCATCATTAGACAGCTTTTTCAGAAGTTACACTATTTATTAATCAATTTAAAAGGACACCTGCTATTTTGGTGCTCTGAAGACTGAGAAGACACCTACAGCAGAATTAGTAGCTCCCAGCTCACAGTACTGCTTTGAGAAGGACTCCCAGCAAACCCACAAGAACTTCACCTCAAGGCAGAAGGAAAGTGTTTTGTCTGGGGAGGAGAAAAATAAAAATTGTCTGTGAAATTGTTTGACTGTGAAGTAAGTCACTATCAGTTTTAGTTTCTATTTTCTCTAAGACAAGATGATGTTTCTGGGCACTTGAACAGGCAATTCTGTTAAGGTTCTTTGCAATGTCCTACTGTAGCACCCTAAAGTAGCAGAGATCTGGCTGTACTCCTCCAAATATCCTCAGGGCTCTGCTCACTTCACTTTGCCACACATGCAGACTGGCCACACTCAGGAAAAATAGCAGCAGTAGAGACCTAAACAGTGCCTCAGAAAAGATATTACAGCAACCATCCATACTCATTTCCTCTTCATTTCTTCTCTTAGGAAACAAAGGACCAGTGGGCGATGTTGGTGACCAGGGAATGCTTGGTAAAATTGGTCCCATTGGTGGAAAGGGTAAGCTCTGGTCTGGTCTGGGAATTTTCTTGGGGTTTTTTTTCCCCTCAAGGTAAATATGTTCTTTATGAGAGTTCCAGATATGGAGCAATATTAGATAACAGTATGACCAATGTTCTCCAAATAAAGTTATGCATAAAGATTGGTGATGAGAGCTAACTGAAATATCCTGGTTTTATTTTCCACATGCAATATATCCAACTAATTTGGCTAAAATAATTTCTTTTATGAGTTAAGACATCAATCCTCTTTGATGGATCTAGTTGAAGGTGTTTCTGCTCATTGCAGGAGATTTGGACTAGATGATCTTTAAAGGTCACTTCCAAACTATTCCATGATTCTGTGGTAAAAGAGGAAGGGAAAAATCCAGTTCCTGTGAAGTAAATCCTCTGAACACTCTAGGAGACAAATTTGTGCCTTTGATTTGGATGCTGAAGGCCTAAGTCAATGTCCTGCTGCTGCTGAGGATGTCACACCTTGTCACCTGCACTGCTGTGGTCACGTGAGCAAGCAATGCACGGGACATCCTGGTAAGGAAGGAATTCAGGAGTTTTAAGAAGGTGCTTACATAAGCAGGAATGGCAACTATTTGCACATAAAGGTAGACTCCAAATCTGCCTGGAGCATAATTTCATGAAATTGTGCTCTATTTATCTTGAGAAGCTCAGGCATTCCTTTCTGATATTCCTAAAGAGCTGCTTAAGAAGGAATATTACTTCGGCCACAAGGAGACCTTGCCTTGAAAGCTGATCAGGGACACCACCATTCCCAGGGGAACTCTGTGGTCTCTAACCAGCACATCACCTCAGGTATGCTGGTGAGAGGGTGGAACAGTCTCTCTGGAGAGCTCCTCAAACCAGTGTTTTTAATAAACCTTTCATGGCCTCTAGCCAGCCTCAGCCATCAGGCAAGAAGAAAAGATTTTGACCTGAGGGATTAATTTTCAGAAGTACCTAGAAAACTGAAAATTCAGAGAGTTATCTCTTAAGATGTCATCAATCCCCAAAAGAGACAAAAAAGAAGAATCTCAAAAGTTGCTTTTCTTTATCTGAAAGTAAACCAATATTCTGAGCCTTTAAATCAAGCTCTCTTTTAATCTGAATGCACAATTTATTGTCCCCTTACAGTTTTTTCTTCTTTTCTTTATTTGTGGAAGCAAAGGTCACTAAGTCACTGTTTAAATCTATAATTAAACATTTGAGTTCTTAATGAAGCAACCCTGAAATTCCAGCTTGCAAGTGTGCAGTGTCAAGCACTGCTAATTAAAATGACAGCCAACATCTAAATTCTTTTAAAA
Source organism: Notiomystis cincta (assembly GCA_013398075.1). Classification (NCBI taxonomy): domain Eukaryota; kingdom Metazoa; phylum Chordata; class Aves; order Passeriformes; family Notiomystidae; genus Notiomystis; species Notiomystis cincta. The sequence goes on from VZRX01003591.1 coordinate 146,138, forward strand.
AACACAACCATATAAAGTAAAAAGTACATAAAACCATGGCCATCAATGAGGCAGAGCAAGTATTAGTATGTTTTGACCTCTGAAGGTTTTATTCATAAAAGAAGAGCTGACATGAATTTCAGATAAAGTCCAGCTGTTCCTGACCCAAATTACAACTAAGATTTTCTAAAGAGCTAGTCACCTCACTTATATAGTAGCAGAGCATTTGGAGAAGAATTTCTGTTATTTTTATAATTTACAAAAGAGGGGGAAAGCAGTTGGATGAAAATAAATCACATTTCCATGAACTGAACTGAAAAGCTGCTCCTTAATGACCTCCCTCCATGCAAGTGCCAAGTGCTGCCCGCACACACAATCTCTTGCACACAGGAATTCAGTGGCTTAGAGCACATCTGCTGCCTCATCTCACCATGGAGCTACTGAACCTGGAGAAGGGCTCTGTCCTGCAGCCCTGAGAGAACCCAGATCTCACCTTTTCAAGATTTCTTGAGTGCTTTCAGCCTCTCAGGATCATTTTGCAGTTTATATTTAAAGTAAGTGGTACCAGGAACCAGCAGCACACAAGATGCCTGTGTTATCAGTGAGTTAGCTATTAAAGGGTTTCATTTCCATGCACCAGAATTAATCATGGTTTGTTTAACTTGGCACATCTTCCAGTACAGTCAGTCAGAGCTTCCTATCAAAAGCACACTGTTAATATAACATTAAACAGGTTTTTGAATACGCTTCCCTGACATGTGCACTGTCTGACATTTGAGAATATATTTTCCTCTTTATTCAGGTGACAAAGGAGCCAAAGGCTTACCAGGGGTTTCAGGAAAAAAAGGAAAAGCAGGTATGCTACACATTCTTCTGTGCAGAATGGTCAAGTCTGCTGGACCTTTGATTTCAGGGATGGTTTGTATGGAATTCCATGAAATTTTGAGGCCCAAGGAAAAACATGAGAATAGATGAAATGTAAGGAAGAGACTGAAAATGTTTTGTTGAACAAAATGAAGGATATTGTAGGGACATAACTGATTCTTGTGAATACACCAGCATACACAAAATATGAAGTCACTCAAATTCATAGGCAATGCTTGGTATTATAAAAACTAATACACAGGCCAGCAGTATGCATTTAAACTGGAAATTAGAAGAAAGTTTCTTAATATCAAAGGAATTAAGCCCTTTAACAGTTTCCTAACTGAAGCATGGGGATGAAAAAGTAAGTGATTTAAGATAGAACATAATCTGTTGACAAATTAATGCAATGTATTTGCTTACAGGAGAAGAATTTGACTCTGATGAACTAGGAAGTTCTTCTCAGTCGTAGAAACTTTCAATGGTTACCCACCTTGAAATTATACTTGTGTTTATTTTTAAGAGATTTCATATAAAATGACCATTTGGTTCTTAATGGGAAACCATCAGCAACTTATTTTCTTTCTGAGAAGAACAGAAGAACAAGCAAACAACCAAAACCTCTACCAAGCCAAATTCCAGTTCCAAAAAAAAAAAAATTTAACTGAGACTTCAGTGCTTGAAAGCTATTGATTATTTGGGTTGGTATTAACTTGCTTAAGCCAGCTAGCAAGGGAGTGTACAGAGTGTACAGAGCTAAAACATTAAACACTTTGATCAACAGAAGTATAGCCAGTAGGAAAAATGAGACTGGATCTCCATAAGTGGAGCCCAGGCCTTCAGAAGCTTTGGAAGTGGGCTACAGATGACTCTCATGCACACACACACACACAGATGCTTCCAAACAGATAAATCCTCGATGCTTTGTATCACACCAGGCACGGTCTGTGACTGTGGAAGGTACCGCAGATTTGTTGGACAGCTGAATATCAACGTTGCTCGTCTTAACACATCCATCAAGTTTGTCAAGAATGGTAAGAATCCTTACATATTTGATGGGAGTTACTTGACTCCAATAACAGATACCATTGCTGTTCTTCTACCATTGCTCTATGGCAGTGTCCACAGATGACCCAGAGAGAGGGTCCTCTGTTCCAGGCACTCTGAAAACCTAAAAGGAGAAACAAACTTACATTTGTAAGAATAAAAGGACCAGATGACTAAAAGCAAAAGCAATACAGAAATTATCAACAGCACAAGAGAATGCATTATGAAAAGCACAAGCAATGATTTGCTAACCACCTCTGCACTGTCATTCTGCTCAGGTTTGGTGGCCAGCCAGGCAATATAAGGCAGAAGTTTGTGCCAGTCTGCTCCAGAGAGGCAGGAAGAGCAATAAGAACCTCTTGATCTTCCTGCTGCCCAGGAAGGCTGCAGACACAGTACCCCTAGTGCTCCCCTCAGTGCATGTCCCAGCTTCCTGTAACCAGGGACCAACACTCAAGGATATGGGTTATAAGAAGCCACATTTGCAGGCAGCGCTGTCAGGTGGACAGTGCAAACTGCCCCACTGAAAGGAAGGGAGTTTCCTGGCATAAAAGTGATGTTGAGACAGCTCTACCACTGCTGCCAGGACTAGGGCTGGATCAGTAAATTGAATGAATTTGAGACTGTTCTTTGTCACTGTGGGCATCCAGCACAGAACAATACCCATCTATATTAAAAACACTACAAAATCGAATGATGTATTATCAATGAGTGTCCCTCTAAATTCTAAGCTGTGCCTGGGGTAACTCCTGAATTGTTTGGGAGACTGTTAATTTTCCCAGGCCAAACTCTGCTCAGGACCATCCCAGCAATCCATTAGCAGAGACAACTTCCAGCAACCCAGGCATGCTCCTTGGCACTGCTTACTTCACTGGGCTATACATTCACTGGTTGAGAGGTCTGCCTTTTAAAGCTGCTGAGCAACCACAGTTGTCTTCCTAGTCAATGCCACAGTGCTACAGCAGCTCTGAATATCAGGCTATATCTAAAAGGTCTTATCTTAGCAGTCACATTCATTTTTCTCTACTTGGAAAGGGCCTGAAAAGCTATCTATACCCCTGTGTTTCTATCCCTGGGCACTCTTTCACAATCTGTATTTAAAAACATGATCCAGAATTATACATTGCCATTTGACCATTTAACATGTCTTAAGCTGATTAGTACTAGATATCCAGGAAATAAAACTAAAGTGTCACAGGAGACACGCCAGTCAGGACTGAATAGTTCTTGTCCTAACGTGTGCAAGGTGCTTGACAATCCCATTAGTCACACCAATCTCTGATCATGTCCTTATTGTTCATCATAAATACAGTGGTGGGAATACTTTTCCTCCTTCCCTTTTATTAATTCTAATGTAAAAATTATCTCATTGTCATATTAGAATAGAATAACCTTCAGCATCTGCTGACATGCCATTAAGCAATTTTTCTTCTCCTTTAAAGTTATAGCAGGTATCAGAGAGACAGATGAGAAATTCTATTACATTGTGAAAGAAGAGAAGAATTACAGAGAAGCCCTGATGCACTGCAGGGACAGAGGAGGATCACTGGCCATGCCTAAAGACGAGGCAACCAATGCCCTGATTGCTGACTACATCTCCAGCAGCGGCCTGTTCCGAGCCTTCATTGGGCTGAATGACATGGAAAGAGAAGGACAGTTTGTGTATGCAGACAACAGCCCCCTGCAGAACTACAGTAACTGGAAGCAAGGGGAGCCTCACGACCCAGCTGGTCACGAGGACTGTGTGGAAATGCTCAGCACAGGAGAGTGGAACGACTCAGAGTGCCAAGTCACCATCTACTTTGTCTGTGAATTCCTCAAGAAGAGGAAATAAAAGTGCCAGAGAATGTGCCTGGCACCTGCTGTACATAAAATAACCCATCCTCATTCATTTACTGTAGGGAGAGCAAATCAGGGGTAGGAAACCAGGGACAGGGCTCGATCCAGCCTTCACATCAATGGGCTAAGCAAGAGTAACTACTGTTCAGTCATCAGTGACCATAAAGTCAGCAGAGGGCACCCAGACAGTTGTGAATTTTTATTTCATTTCTACATGCATTTTAGGGTTGGCATTTCTATGTGTAATTTAGGGGTAAATTTAGAGCACGCAGAGGTGAATATAATTACACCAGTTCCAGAAATAGTAAGATCATTGGTATATGAAGAACCGATGTGATTTCCAAAGTTCACAGATAGAAAGAGCATGACCATTAATCTCTGACTTGCTCAGGGAGTCCCAGTAATTTCCCTAATGACTTCAGAGCTGGGAGAAAAGATTTCAAGTATCTCTCAAAAAAACCCTTCATTTGTTAAAATTATAATTTGAGGTGGAAGGTATCTCTGCAGGTCATTTGGTTAAATCTTGCATGCAAAGTAGGACTAACTTCAAACTCAACTTGTTATACTCTCCTTAATTTGGCTGTGCAATTATATTGCCTGACAGGCATTTATCTGGTCTTCTGTAAAGCCTTTGACACGGTCCCCTACAATAACATTCTCTTTAAATTGGAGAGATGGATTCAATGGGTGGACTGTCAGGTGGATAAAGAATTGGTTAGATGGTCGCATCCAGAGGGTGTTGGTCGATGGCTCAGAGTCCCGACGGACATCAGTGACAAGGGATGTCCCTCAGGGACCTGTAGTGGGACCAGCACTATTTAGTATCTTCATTAATGACGTAGACAAAGGCAGGAAGTGCACCCTCAGCACACTTGCAGGTGACACCAAGCTGGGTGGTGCAGTTGACACACTTGAAGGACAGGATGCCATTCAGAGGGACCTGGATACTACCCAGAGTGACCAGGCTTCAGAAGTGGCCCATGGGAAGCTTATGAGGTTTAACAAGACCAAGTGCAAGGTGCTGCACCTGAGTTGGGGCAACCTCCAGTATCAGTCCAGGTGAGGGATGAACAGATCAAGAGCAGCTCTGTCGAGAAGGACTTGGGCATGCTGGTGAATGAGAGGCTGGACATGAGGTGGCAATGTGCACTCACAGGGCAGAAAGCAAAATGTGTCCTGGGCTGTATCCAAAGCCCTGTGATTCTGCCCCTCTACCTCGGACTGTGAGGCCCCACCAGCAGTGCTGCATCCCACTCTGGGGTTCCCAGCACAGAAAGGCTATGGACCTGTTGGAGCAAGTCCAGAGGAAGCCACCAAGATGATTAGCAGGATGGAGCACCTCTCCTGTAAGGAAAGGCTGAGACATTGTTTTTGTTCAGCCCGGAAAAAAGAAGGCTTTGGGGTGACCTAATTGCAGCCTTCCAGTACCTGAAGGGAGCCTACAAGGAAAATGGAGAGACTTTTGCAAGGACATGTAGTGACAGGACTTTGTCTATCTGGAAATTCTGTACTGTAAGGGTGGTGAGGCACTGGAACAGGTTGCCCAGAGAAGTGGATGTCCCATCCCTGGAAGTGTTCAAGGCCAAGTTGGAGGGAGCACTGAGCAACCTGATCTAGTGGAAAGAGCCTCTGCTCACAGCAGGGGGAGTTGAACTAGGTGACCTTTAAGGTTCCTTCCAGCCCAAACCATTCCATGATTTTATGATTCTATGCAGAAGAGGTCTTGCTTATCTCTGTTTTCCACTCTGTAATCCATCAGGCTGGTCTGAAGTGTGAGGAATTAATGGTACATAGGCATGCAAGCCTGCACAGCTGAAAAGAGACGGAGCAGTTCTAGGTCTGAACTCTCCAAAATTTGTGATAAACATAGACAAAGACAATAGAGTAAAGGTAGCAACACCATTCCTGTAGGCTGTAAACAGGCATGTGTAACATAGGCTATATCATGTGCATTGCTGGTTTAACAAGTGATTCTAGGAACATATTAACTCCCTAACTCAGAAGCCAATGATGTTTGATGTCTAATGCTAAAATCACCCATGCCTTTGTAACACAGGGAGAAGCTATAGAACAGGTTTTATCCCCCAGGAACCCAGATTCAGGGATGGTTGAACAACTTAGTCATGTAGTTCAGAGGGACTCACTAAAAATTATGAGCACTGAACATGAAGGCTTTGCTGTCACTGCCTGGCTACTTAGATCTCCATATCTGAATGCCCACAAAAAAACCACATTTTCATACCTTGGAGAATACTGACAGGGATTTTTTCTTCAGACCCAGCAAGTGCTTAGTCATGGTTTGCCTTTCCTCACAGCAGGAGATGTCAAGAGAAACCCGAGGCCATTGCAATGCAAGTTTGTAGGTTTTCTTTCCCATTTAACACTAAAAATTAAGGAATGATGTCTGGAAGCTAAGGAGAATGCTACACACTAGGCACCACACAGCAACATTCCCTTCTGGGAATACAAAGAGCTGGACATGCCATTAGCTGGTAATGCAGAGGGTCAGCTCCAAGTCTCCCTTCTACTGCTGAGTACAGCACTGCAAAGGCAAGCAAACAATCATATTTCCTCAACCTCACCCTAAACAGGAAAATTCTCCAAACCATTTGCCTGGTTGTTAGTTTGACTCCAAGTTCACCTCTGAGCATTGACCAACACAGGAGCATCCAAGGAGACTGTGACTCAGAACCACTCTCGTAATCTGGTTTCTCTGCCACTTGTTCTTCCAGAAAACCTCCTGTTGCTACCAGCAGTAAATTATCTGTGTTGCTACACACCCTCCAGGAAACTATTCAGACCTGTGGATAAAGGGGTGGGATCACATTTCTTTTCATTGCTCCCCTTCTATGCTGTGAGAGTATTTGGGCAAACAGGTTCACTTTGCATGACATAACTCAGCCTGAACTGGGAACCTCAATTCCTCAAAATTAGGCAGAATTAAACTTTTTAGGATCTATTGTAATAAACTCATTAAGCTAAACACTTTGGTTTTACAAGCATTAATGGGTAATGATAAAGAATTAATGACTAATTCAAGAGTAAGTTTCTTGAGGAAAAATGATGCCTTTTAGAAGTTCAAGCCCGAGGCTGCTGGCCTCATTCACAGCAGGTCAGTTCCTCCCAGTCATGCAGAAGTAGCATGGTAATATTCCTGTGGGTAGGTACAACCACTTCTCCACACTTACTTTGACCCAAAAAGCCACTGAAGCATGCTTATCAGACTGGGGGTCCATATTCTGAAACCCTCTGGCCATACTGAGACCACTGGCTGACAAAATTTAGAGTTGTCCTTAATGCTACAACCATCATGGACAGGCCATTTTCCTGTTCTTTAGGAGGAAACTCAGAGCTGGGAGAAGGTGAAAGTGGAGAAATACTTTGCTGCAGGATCAAGCTCTGCCTCAGATTAGATCAGCTGCTCTCCAACACATTCAAAATCAGGAAATACATGTCTAAATTGAAACTTTAGGGTTCTTTTTGGTGACTATGAGTTATGAGCAATCCTGGGCCGTGCTCCATGGAATGCCTATCGCAGCCTCTGGCTGCATGGCTGAGTGAGGAAATGAGTGAGGAACTTGTCCTGGATTTCTGCAATGGAGAGGCTGGGACTGCCCAGTTTTTTTATCCTCATCCTCTCCTACCACACCAGCTTCATCCTTTCTTAAACAGAAAAAAAAATAAAGAGAACCAAGCCTTTTACCCACTACTGTATTATTGGAAAATTAGACTGAAAAAAGCAGACTTGGGATGGCAGTTCCTTTGCTAACTAGAGAAGAGGGACAGCAGACATCCAATGTTCAAGCCAGCCAGGCATAAGTGTGAGCAGGTGCTTGTGCAGCCCATTCCTGCAGCACTAGTCCCAGCTAATAAATTCTGCCAAGAAGCTCAACTCATTGGCCATGCCAAATAAAAAAGCCTGTACCACAGAGGAAACCTGGCAGGTAGGTGCCTGCCCCATGCCTTGTGGACACAGGCTTGAGCCTTAGCTCACTGAAATATTATAGCCATGTTTTGCAGAAAAAATACGCTTGCTATAATTAAGAATTTGGGCTACATCAAAGATTCCACTGCTAGCCAATGGAAATTCACTGTGGTAGGTAAAGTATCTTAGGTTTATAAATTAGGTGGATGGAGCCAGGAACACAGGAAATGGTGTCTGACTATTCACAATTTATGGTCTGTTAATGTGTGACACTTAAACCATTTTACCCAATCCCAGTATAACATTTTCACATTTTTCTTTCCATTATTCCCAGACTGACTGTTCTTGTTTCAATTTATGCCTGCTGTTTCTTGTCCTCCCACCACTTAACCTACCACTGTGAACAGCCTGGCTTTGTCTTCTTGAAGACACCCTCATAGGTGCTGGCAGGCTGCTATCAGGTTCACCTGAAGCCACCTCTTCTCCAGGCTGAATAAATCCAGTTCCTTTAGCTCCTCCTCACATGGCTCTGACTCCAGCCATCCTGGGGGGGTCTCAGCTAAACTTGGCTCCCATTTTTCATTGCCTTTCCTGGAGGGCTCAAAAGGACACAGTGCCTAGACATGGTCTAACAGGTGCTGGGCAGGAGTGTAATCCCTTCCCACAAGCTCCTGCCTGGGCTCTCTCCAGCACAGTCAGGATGCCATTGCCTTCTCTGCTGCCAGGGCACACTCCTGATGCCCAGGCTGTGTGCTGCCTGCCAGGATTCTCCAGAGCCCTTGCAGTAAAGCCAGTCACCCCCAGCATGTATTGATGATTGCTCAGCATTCCCACGTGACAGGAACTTTGCATTTGTCCTTGCTGAATTTCATAAGGTTCCTCTTGGCCCATTCCTCCAGCCTGCCTAAGTCCTTCTGTATGGTAGCACTGCCCACAGCATATTCACTGTTCCCTCCAATTTGGTGTCATCTGCAACCTGAGGAAAGTGGATTTTAACGCCTCCTTGAAGTACCTGGTAAAGATGTTAAACAGGACTGTTTCTGTCTCTAGATCCCTGTGGCACTCTACTAGATAAACAGGAAAATGTTGTCTGGGTAGAGAACAACTCATTCAATCATTCTCCTCAGAGCCAAATCAAAGAATTTTAGCCATACAGACCATAACATCCATCCCAACAAGAATGTTGTTGGAGACAATATCAAAAACCTTGCTAAATTTGAGGTAAGTATGTACTTCTCTCTCCTCATCCACAAATCCAGTCATAGAATCATAAATAAAATCAGGCAGTCACACATAATTTACATTTGGTAGACCCATGCTACTTGTTTCTGATCACCTTCTCCTTCATATGCCCAGAAATGTGCTTCAAGAGGACCCACTCCTTTAAGTTACACAGGGACCAAAGCAATGCTAGTCAGTTTATAGTTCCCCAGATTGTCTTTGGCCTTTCTGAAGAAACCATGCAACATTTACCCATTTCCAGTTATTAGGAACCTTCCACGATCTCCATAAGCCTTCTGATGCGATAAGAGTGGCCCTGCAGAGACATCTGATCTCTTTTTTTGGCACCTTGGATGTGGGCTGTCTGCTCCCATGGTGTTTTCTGGTCAAACTCTCTCAAGCAATCCCCAGCTAAACACTTATCTACTGCTGGTAGTTCTCTTTGGATCCTTCCCCTAAGCACAGATGCACGGGATATCTTGGTGGTCAGGATAGTAAATAAACCTTAGAATGTCTCCATTTTATCAGTGCCTGCTGTCACTGCATCACCTCCTCCACTCAGCAATGGTTCCACATATTCCTTGCTCAGCCTTCTTATACTGACAAAGCGTTGGAAGCTCTTCTTGTTGTACTTCCCATGTAAGTCTCAACTGCATTTAGGCTTTGTATCTCCCAAGGCTACTCCTACAAACTCAGGTAATGCTTCTAAATTATTCCATTGTAGCCTGTTCCTGTTTCCATCTCCTCTATACTACCTTTTCATATTGGAGCTCCACCAAGCTCCCTGTTCAGCCACACCAACCTCCTGACAGAGCTACAGTAAAAACAAGAACACTGCCTAAGATAGCAAGAGTACTTCAGCATGTTTCCTGCTCCTGGACAACTAGGAATTTATGATCTTCTGTATCCTGAAGAGTGTCACTCACTACAAGCATTATCATCCTGTTCTCCCCAGGCTCATAACACGTATAAGGCACAGTTATCTATGGTAAATATAATGTTTTAGAAACCACTCTAATAAAAATGATCATAGAATCAATATATCCCATTATAATACATTTTCCTCAAGCATTTCAAAAAGTCTCACATGGGCATTCAGCTGATCCATTTCTTTCTTTCTTTCTACATCTTTCACTGCTTTTAATAATTTTTTTTAAAAAAAATTAGAACTAGAGCAATCAATTGCACTTGACCACAGCCACAAGAATATATAAGCATCTCTATGAAGTTTTACATACAGTTTTAAATAGTACATTGCAGTTGTAGTTCAGCTGGCTGAAAAGGTTATTGAGATGCAATTTGACATCATGTGTGATGACAAAAATAGTAAATGTGTCACAGAGAGAGGGATTAACATGGTTATTTGGAAAGCATTGCTCTAGATTGTCTTGATTTAATAGGTTTCCATGGGTACAGAAGTCATAAATTGCTATTTCTTTTTTTCCTCCCTCTTTTCTTATTTATTAAAGTCATACGTAAACGACTCAACACAGGGAAAAAAGAATGAGCAAGATCAAAGCAGTAGCTTAATCTGTGTTTCTTTTATGCTTGTGTGGCAAGGGAGAACAGCAAATTGTAAAAGAATTTCTGCCTACCTGCTGAGTGCAGTGTGCCTGGCTAAAGCTCCGGGCTCCACCCACTCCTGGCCTGGAAAGGTTGCTCCATGCAGATCTTTCAACACAGGGAGGAAAAGTTTCAATTGATTTTTAGGTGGGTGGGACCAGGAACTCCACATCACTCCATTTTGCAGAGAGCAGCAGCAGCAGCCTACTGAAGCCCAGCAGCTGACCAGGCAGAGCTGTCTGTGGCTGAGGAGTGTGTGTCAGTGTGTGCATTTTGAGTTCTGAGTCCCTGGGGCCCTTCGTGCTGTGCCTCAGCATCCTCAGCACGATATCTGTGCTTAAATCCCACAGAGGTGCTGTGCCTAATCAGGTGCAGACCTGCAGATGCTGGGGGAGTCAAGGAACTGCAGCTTCTCATTGGCATGAGGCAGGACATTATAGATGCATCTGCAGAGCCATGACCTCAAACTATGTAATTTCACTAGATATCTTCTTTTTTGTCTCATTTTTCTTTACTTATGTGTATTGCAAAACAAACATAACTTTTATAAAGTAGCCAGATGTCAACCATTACTTTGGTTTTATTGATGTGGACATAGTTCAACCCTAAAGAGTCCTAAAAAGTGTATCTCTTTGAAAGCAGATTTCAGTGATGAATCCCCTGTTCATTTTTTTTCTCTTACTAGATGCTGCAAGTTTTGCTATCTTGTTAACCTTTCAGCAGTAAATTGTCTAGCAAGAGATGTTAATTTTACCAGCTTCATACAATAGAAGTCTTTACATCAGTTTCCCAAACATTCCCCAAGTGCATGGAACACTCTAATATGCAGAGGGTGGAAGGAGTCATGATGATGATCAGTCAGTCAGTAGAAAATTAAGTAAAACAGTGCAGAAAAATGTGAATACAGAAATACCAACCATGTGAGCTGATAGATTTATTTCCCACCGTGAGCTAATTTCTAGGTCTTGAAAAGGCTTTAAAGTTTGTCAGAGAAAATCTAAAATGTCAATAGGTCCAACAAGAAGTTTTATTTCAATAGCTCAGGAATACCAGAACTTTCTGCAAATCCATGTTTGTGGGATCTCTCCTGAGAACTTTCTCAGGACCTGAAGAAGCAGAAATACATTTTCTGCAAAACCAAGGACAAAGCAGACACAAGTTATTCCCATGATCCATATCCAGATACCTACTTACATACAAAACCAATTGTTCATCAAATGATGCTATTGCTTTCCTGTTTGCAGTGGAGGGTCTAGCCAGGTAACTGGAGATACACACAGGCACTTGATCAGCTGAATCCCAGCCTGGCTTCTTACACTGAGCACCAGAAACCCAAAAGGACTTTGTGTGAGGTTAAGAATTTCTTTTTGAGTACAGCTGGATGTAGAAATGTATGAACACATTAGTCCTGTACAACAAATTACATACAACAAATTACATCTTCAAAGCACCCCATAAACACTAACTGCACAGCAATTATACTTTCCTATTAGTAAAGCAATGCACAGAATACTGGCCTATTTATTCTTTTGCTATTATGTAAAATTAATGAGCTGTGTTTTTTGACCATTGATTCATCCTTCTTCCAAATACCTGTGGATTAAAATTTAAGCTACTTAAATAGCTCCACAAAACTACTGGTAGGCAGAAAAAGGCAAGGCCATTCAAGTATTTGAAATGCACTGCTACAGACTGTGAACACTCTGAAGGACATGAGAACATAAGGTCCCATTCCAAATTCAATTCCAGGGTAGAAAAATAGTTTTGTTTAAAGGTGTAGATAGTCTACTGTTTAAAGTTTGTTTGGTTTTATTTTTTAATTACTGCCTTGTAAATAAATTACAAGACTTACCTGGTAGCAAATTCACCATCCCTTTCTCACCCCTCATCCAGCACCTCTGAGAAAATGTGCAAATCCACTGTCAGGAGTTATTTATTGTAGTGGATGAAAACACTCTCTACATAGGACAAGCATCTGCACAAGCATGTCCCTCCTGAAAGACGTCAGGAAACAAGCACAAAGCCAGACACTAATGAATACAAGAAATCAGCAGCAACTGTGAATGAAATAAAATATTCATTATCTGTCTGACTAAATTCTGTGGTTGTCACATTTACAATCATGGAGGAAAAGTGAGATAGTTGGTCTTTAACTTATTTTTCATAGTCTAAACCATATCTTAGCAGAGTTTGTCTCAACATGAGGATAACACAAATCACCTCACCTTCCTTGCTGACTCCTAAGCTAAACCTGCCAGCAGAACCACAGATTGTTTTCTATCAAGAAATTGCATACATACTGTGTGTAACACTTATTTCTTCATGAAGGACGTCAGGCCAACAGGAATGTCGTTTAACTGGTTTAGGATTTATGAAAGAAAAGGAAAAAAAAAAAACCCAAACCTGTTTGCTTTCCTGTGAATCAAAACCTACTTGATCAAATACTTAAAATTACCAAAACATTGTGAAAGAATTTGAGGCGAGGTTCAGTTGGAACTAAATAGTTGAGATAGGCCTGCAGAAATATATTCACAGTAATTCTCTGAAATAAAGATATTGTCCTCATGTGTTATATTAGTTTCTGATGTAGCTTCAGGAGTTGATGACTCAGAAAGAGTTACTGTTTGGAACTTGCCATCAGTATCAGGACTGGTTTTCACAGGATCAAAGCACCTTAACAGGCAGCATTTCTCAATGTGACATGAGAAAATCAAGCATTAGAAAGAAGTTTCATGTTCTGTAAGGGGCATCCAGTTCCTGAAAATACCTGACTGTCCTGGGAGAGTTTATCATTGCAGAGCAAAGGTAAACTCATAATCTAAAGTTCAAGGTTAGAAAGCATTTGTGCTTATTCTAAGTAAAAAAAAAAACCAAACCAAACCAAACCAAAAAACTACAAAAAAAGCCCCCAAACCAACAAAAACCAAAACTAAGAGAAACAAATGCTGATATATCATGAATTGTTCAGCTCAAATGAGACCTTTGGATATAAAATGCTGTAAACTTCACTCAAGAAAATTACACTACAGGTACCAATATCCCTAAAATCACCTATACATAAGAACATTAAAACAATTCTTTATGAACAATTTGAATTTTATAGTGAAATAAATATTTTTTCAGTACAAATGAATAACTGTGATCATTTCATTTTTCCCTTTAATTAATACAGGAATAGCAACAGAGTGTCTAAAGAGGCAGATGCATGGCTCAGACCACCTAATGGTTTCTAGAAGCTGCATCAGCATTTCTTATTTAAAAGAAAAATCCCAATAATGGCTTTCCATCTATCATTTAAAAGAGTAAAAATGTCCATGTACTGTTCATTCCATAAAGAAGCTAGAACATGGCAGGGTATCTGACTCATAAGTTTTGTGTTTATTTTTAAACTGCTCTGTTAGCACTGAAATTAATTAGTTTTGTGAACACCAGAAGCACTGGATGCTTTAAGGCTGGAGGCTTGGAGACAGTTTTGAAATGATACATAGTCAGTAAAAGATTATAGGTCTGAAAGTGACTCAGTAGCTGAAGAGCTCCCTCTCAGCCTTATAACTCCAGTAGTTACTGTAAGTAATGACAGATGTCAGTAGAATAAGACCCTGCTGTTTTAAGCAAACTGACGCTAACTAAAAAGATAGAAGTTACATCCCTTAATGATGCCCAGAACTACATACAAAGAGCTCTTTACCACCCCACTAACAGCCATCAGGTAAGTCCCTGCTATGTGCATACATTGCAACACTGATAAATCCTTTTTATTACAGATAAATAAACTCAGAGTGCTTTGAAATCTATAGACTCACTGCTCTTGCAGCAGGATTTTTATGCTATTTCAAACCATTACAGTGATTTTATATGCAATCATATTTTAATGTCTCCATGGTTCTCCTTCCTGAATTCAGTCATCACAAAATAAAGCCACCATTGTCTTTTGCCTAATTATCCTTTGCCTTCTATTGGATTTTTAGCCAGGATTTTGCTCAATAAAACAAACAGTCCCCAAAAGGCAAACAAACTGCAACTGAGGAAAAAGGTGACTTCCTGAAAGCACTGACAGTTCATGAAAACAATAGATACCTACTGCTGCCCAGTGAGAGATAAGATCAGGGGCCAACACATTATGAGCAAAGATTACTGCAGCAAGACCTGAGCGCTGACAGAGTGAGAAGAGGCCCTTGGTACAGCAGTACCACTGGCACCGTGCTGTGCTGCATCCTGCAGTGGCAGCACTTAGCACATCCTCCTTCAGCTCCTCTGCTGCAGCTGAACTGCTCCTCTTTTATACCATGAAGCTGGAGCACGACAGGGAAAAAAGAATATTGCTGCTGTGCAGTCTGTCTACTGCTTTCCCTGGGCAGTTCTGTCATAAGCAACCAGTGCTGTTTACTCATCCCTCATCTCCAACAAGGTTATGCTCCCAGTTTGTACTCTGAGACTTTCACACTCTCTTCTGAGGACAATCCATGCAAACTACTTTTCCTGCTGGCTCACCTATGCCAAGAGCAGAACACTGACTTCTTGAGACATTTCCCATTAAGTAACTTTGCTTGGCTCTGCCATGTCCCTCTCTACCCACCTTGTCTCCTGCACCATCTCAGGTCAGGACCCTCCTCTATGCTATCATGAGATTCTGCATTTTTACCTTTGCTGCACCCTCACACACCTAAAATGAATTTCTCTAAAATGAAGTAAATTAAAGGAAAATTGGTCCTTGGCACGTTATTCTATATTGCTAGAGAACAGCAGTGCCACCAAGTCAAACAATGAAGCGCTGGTAACCTCAGGAACATGGAAACAAAGTTATGAGAAAGGTCAGAGACCTCAGTCTGACCTCCCTAACACCAGTGTACTCCACCAGGGAGCATCCCTGGCTCCAGGGCAGCCTCCCAGCTGTGTGGTGCCTGTGTGAAGGGACCCTCCAACACCCCTAAGCAGCCAGCTAAGGATTCCCTGCTTTAAAGGGTACCCTTGAGAGCCAAAGCAGCCAGGCCAATGCCTTTCATCCCACAGCTCTGGGCACTTCTGCAGTAAGAGGCCATGTCCAAAGTACCACCACAGCCTTATGAGCCAGCCAGAAATCACTGCTGAGAGCAGCTCTGAGACTGTTTTAAGCTACCCCAGGGACTGGTCTGGTAACCAGCCATCCTTGGCACTAAACACATTTATCTTCACCTCTTCTTCTCAGCACACATCCCAAGCTCAGCTTAACTGGATGAAGTGAGAGATTTCAACAGTTGTTTTTTTTTCCTTAGTGTAACGATGCAAAAAGAGGCAGCATGAATTCACAAGCCTGGCCCTGCCTGTTAAAAATTAAAACAGTTGCACTGCCTCCCAAGAAACCTCAACAATGTGGTGGTATTTGCACACTAATTCATAATATGCATAGGTCCAACCATGACCCTGAAGTTCTGTTACCACTGAGTAAATACACTACACAAATGACACTAAAGGCTTTCCTTATCACTCATCTCATGCAAACTGGTTTTATGCCTATTTAATTTCACTGGCTAAAGGGGAATGACTCCAGAGTTTGTACCAGTATGAGATCAGAATCCTGCATGCAATTTCCAGGAGCATGTTAAATTAATTCATCCATAAACAAAAAGCCTGTTTTATGTGATCAGCTCCAGGCTTTCTATTTTTGATATGTAACTAACTATAGGATTAGCAGAGTTTTGTTCCTTCTTAAGAAAGAGAAGCTTTGAAAATCTAAAAGAAACACAGATGATTTTTGGGGGCAACTTCCTCCAGAACAAGAAAGTAACTTGAAGAAAGAAGCAGATCCTAAAACTGTCAGGAAAACTTTGCTTAGCTACACTCTGGCTTGGGAAATCTGCTTGTGCATAAACAGAGTCACAGGAGAACAGGGTTACTGTCATTAACTGGGTTTGTATTTTCCATCTCTTTGGCAGAGACCACTTTGGCAGACCACCCTTGAGCACTGTAACATAGGACATGAGATTACATCTCTTCCTGAAGTGCTCCTGATAACATACTCAGATAAGGTGTTAGGGACCATGAATTCTGACATTGACATTACTTTCACCTATTATTCTAGTATCCTTACTAATATTCAGCTCTTCCAGAAGTATCATGCCATACATCACAAAAGGTAGTCTGAATCTTGCTGCATAGGTCTGCTGTGTAAGTAATTTTCATAATCAGTATGATGTGTCTATGTTTTTTCAAAATACTAATTTATCCTTTATTATAGCTGACTACAGATTTTCATAATTTACTGCATTTTTCTAATGGTTGTTCACCTGGGGGAGAAGAATTACAGCATTCAAAAAAAGATATTTTAATTTCTATATATAATATACACATCACTATATGTGGAATTAAATAATCAATTATTTTTCATAATCTAAATTGATAGCAACTGATTTAGTAGTTCTGTGACAATTCCTCCTTTACATTAGGCTGCCATAAGCATAAAAACACAAAGGGGAAAGAGCATTTTACAGTTATTTAAGAGCAGTTTTTAGTCCTTGTGGTTGTATAGACAGACAGTGAATCAATATACTTCTGCCTACTTGTTGACTCTGATGGACTGGAAGCTTCATCATTAGTTTACCTTGTAACATGCCAAGATGCAATTAGTTACATAAAAATGCTATTAAAAAGCAGTCCAACACAAACATGTGCTTTTGCATGCAAACCTAAAAATGCAATCCTGACACTAATCTCTTAAAGAATCCAGTTCTTTAAAGATTCAAACAGTACAGGAATCAGTATAAAAACAATCCCACATGGCACTGTAGCACATCTTGCCTGAACACAGCAAAAATAATTTAAATAAAGCCACTTCAATTTAAATTATTAGGATTTAGGAAAAAGCACAGCCAAAAATCTACTCAGTATATCTATAGTGAGTTGTGAAAATAAAATTTGGACTTTTTTGCAAAAACTGACTACATTTCAAGAAAATAAGTGTTATAAGGAATGTGAAAGGTAAAAAGAAATGGTATTTCAAAGCAAGAAAAACTGACTGCACATGGTATGTA
This sequence comes from Notiomystis cincta, assembly GCA_013398075.1. Classification (NCBI taxonomy): domain Eukaryota; kingdom Metazoa; phylum Chordata; class Aves; order Passeriformes; family Notiomystidae; genus Notiomystis; species Notiomystis cincta. The sequence continues at coordinate 163,583 of VZRX01003591.1, forward strand.
ATCATTAGTAAAATCCAGTACTGAGTTCACGCAGATTAACTGTGCAGCTGGATAATAACACTGGAAATGTTTATGGCCAAGTATTATTTGTACTCCCTTTGTGTGTAAGATAAGGACAATCACATTTCTTGTTCTGAATCATAAACTAATCAACCCTGTGTTCCACCCACTCAGATTTCTCCCTCTGCAGGGCAGTCTTAACAGATTTAGGGCTAGACTCTGAAATTAATTGGACATATGGTCTCCAGAATGCAACCCCAAGAACAAATCCCCTACACCTAATCATTTAGGCACAAGTCTGAACCCCATTCCTCTCCAAAACACACCCAAAGCGGGTCCTGTAGAAATGCACTTCCAGAGCCTGGAGTCTTTCCCTGAAGATAAAAGGATGGGACACAAGGTTCTCTTTTAAAATAGGTCTAGAATAAAAAAATATTATCTCATTGTGTAAGCGATGGGCTAAAGCACTCAGAAAAGAGGGGAGGCTGGGCTTAGTGCCTTCTTCAGCCTAATGGGGATTCAACCCCACATCTCCTACTTAAGAGTTTAAGAGGCATCCAGCTACAAGAGGCATAGGGATGAAGACAGAGCACAAGACAGAATAAAAACTTTTGCTTCTTCCTCCTTTAGAAGCCACGATTTTAAAGCCAAGCAGCTATTACTGCATTTCAAAAGCATCACAAACCTATTTATGTACAGAATGGTATGGCAGAAACAGAGATGAGTCCTGTTTTATGGAGCCAACTGCTCTCCACCTAGGGCTTGGACTGGGCTGGGGAAGACAGGCACCTCAGGCTGTGGCATTTCTTGTCATCACAAAAGCACATCCAAGGAACATCATGCATCTAAAAATAAAGGAATGTAGTCTTAATGCTCAAGCTAGTTCAACTTCCAGAGCAGCTACATACACTTGCATGAAACTTTCTGAAAAGGTAATCTCTGAAGTTGCAGCTGTATGTGTGGAGGATAAACACCCAGAAACACCACATGGGATAACACTGGGTGAAACTCGGTCAGTCCAGAGGCAGGACATCCCAGCCTAAATCACAACGGGAAAAATAAATTAACTTCTGCCCGATGGCATATCCTTAATCTGGAGAAGATGCTTATACAAAGAAGCGTAAGATAAAAATGGATTATAAGTGGTCTGGTGAATGTGTACCTTTCTCTACTTTGAAATTTACAAATATTTTCTACTACTTTTAAGCCGTGGGGCACAGTTGAGCCAGACTGAACAAAAAGAAGATACAAATGAAACGTTTTTAGTATTTTGAATGGATAACCTAGGAGGCTCCTTAAAAAAA
>VZRX01003591.1:165154-181685 GCA_013398075.1 Notiomystis cincta
CCCGGTGCGCTCCCCTCGGGCCGGGGCCGCGGCGCGGGCGGCCTCGCACAGCGCTGGGTTCCGCGGGGCTGCCTGAGCGGTCGAGGGCTTTGAGCCGCGCTGTGCCCCCGACCCAAAAAGGCACCATGGAGAGTTGCACCGGGTTTTGTCTGCGCGTGTGTTACACGCCCTCTGCAAACTCCTACAAGTGTGTTCAATGTCATGTGTGTGTTAGACCTCACTGGTGTACACACGGCTGAGGACCTTTGAGCTGAGGCTGGGTATGACTGCAGTGCCACTGATTAGTGGGACATAAAAAACCAAAAAAGCTTGGTAGAACTCATCCGACTTCATTATTTTTTTTTTTTTCTTATGGTCAAAGCAGAATACTGCTTGGGTCCCAGCCTGTCAGCTGGATCCCACCCCACAAGCTGTAAAACTATACCTGAGCCAAAGAACTTGAAACACAAGTCCGGGCACTAAATCAGGCCCAGAGTCAGTAGGGACAAAAGGTTAATTAGGTTGTCCAACCAATTGTACATCTGACAGCCCAGCTGAAGTGGACAGGTGTAGTGTGAGGTAAATAGCACAACAGTGGGTGCTGAGATTAGCAATCTCTATAGTACAGTTCTAAACTTATTTTTAAGGCACCCTGCAAGTTTGCACATTCAGAATACTGAAAACATTTTATGTGTCTCTGTTTTTTGTTTAACAGACACTTTCTGCTATCCTTTTTGTTTCCTCACTGCCCATCACTCTCTGGTCACTGAGTAACAGACTTGCACCTGCAGTCTTGTGAAACTAGAGAAAGTTTGGTTCTTCACAGCAGCTAAAAAAGGAACCCTAGAGAACAACTTGAACAATAATACATAAACCCATGGGAGCTTTGAACTGAGACTAGCAATGCATCTTTACATATGTGCTGCTGCAGTGTAACACCAGAGAGGAACCAACTAATTTTATATCAGGCATCTTTCGAAAGGTGTCTCCTACCCAATTGTGATACAAAAGAAAGCTCTCTGAATCTGAAAATGTAACCTCTGACTTCCTGGTTTGTAAATCTGTAGAATTTAAACAGGAAAGAACTTGCTTGGAAATAGATTTTAGTTGACACTATTCAGCAGATTGGATTATGAAGTTCAATCTTTCTGTAATAAACAAATATACTTGGAGGGAGTCATAATTGTCGTCTATTTATCCTTTTTAGTAAGAGGCAGGATTTGCAGGAAGAAATAGTACTGTTCCTTAGGCCAAGAGTTGATTAAACCAGGAAAGCCTCAGAGTACATAAATCCTCCATGAGGCCATCCCTGGCACAGTGTCCCTGCCACACATTTGCTGTGAGCAGTCTGCTGAAATGAAAATTGGTACTGCTGAATTCTTCTCCAAGTTATGATGATTGTGGAAAGCTCTATATTTTTCTTGTCTTTACAGCATAGTTTACAACTCACCTTATTCTGTATTCTGGTTTTCTCTTTCACTTTACTGCTTTGTGTCCTCTTTCAGCTTGGTATTACAAATACATTGAAAAAATGCATGTCTTTTCATCTCCTTTCTCTATCTTATCTGATTAGAACTACAAAGTGAAACATTATGACATTGAATCCAAAGTAGTAGAAGTACATCCTTTTTGTGCTAATTTGTGTATATAGAGAGATTTTGTGTGTGTGTGTGAACTGTGTTTTCACATTTCTAATATTTTGCTCAAAATTAGAGTAAGGGTAAAGTTTGCAGCAGCAGCACACAAGTCACCTGGGTTTGTAAATGCCATTTTCAAGAGTATTTTAAGACCTTTTAAGAATTTCAGGGTGGCTTTGTCTTTTCACCACTTAGTGCCTATAATTTCTGAGAGGACTTGGGCTCTGTGAGTACTTTTGAAGTGTTTCCTCTTGATTCCCAAGACTCATCTGGTGATGACGATATCAGTTCTTTGACAGAAAGGACTGAGTAAAAGTTATCCCTCAGTTAATTCTCTGTATTCCTTTCCCTGCAGGTGTTTGGAACAATAGTCTGGATTCTGGTTGCCTCTACAGGGGTGCCGCTGCCGCTGCTGCAGGGATGGGTGATGTTTGTGGCGGTGACAGCCTGGTTCCTCTCCATCCTCTTCCTCTGCCTGTTCCTCTTTGGTTATGCAAATAGAATTGCTCTCAACTGGAACCAGGCGGTAAGGGCTTCTCTTTGTTTAAGGATTGCCTTTGTTTTAGAATTTGAAAGCTGTTTGATGAGAAGTGTTGATCCTAAGTCTTAACACCTGGCTCTCTGCTTTAGCACCAAGTTTCTCAAACAGAAGAATTCAGAACTGGAAAAAGCAAGAATAGGGTTACAGAGGTAGCACAGGAAATCCAGGACCTGTTTTCTGATGGAGGCTGAAGAAGCTTTTGAACGGTTTGAAGGAGTACACTTGTCCTCTCTGAGCACATAAAATGTATGAGCAGCAGGAAGAGGACTAGTTTAACAAGTCATGACAAACAAATGGCCAGAAATTATTGTGGACTGGAAATCAGAAAATTCTTTCTGACTATTAGAGGAGTGGTAGTAACACCTTGTGAATAATGGGATGTAGAAAGATGTATCTAGTATTGTGAAGGAAATGATGCATTTATGAACATGCTGTGTGATGTGATTGTCTGAGATAGCACAGACTGACTTCAGCACCCAGAAGGTTCCCTTCCAGTTCCTGAGGAAGTCTACTCGTGGCTTTTGGGTTGATTCCTCAAAACTAGGGCAGCAGTGGTGAGTGGCTGGTAGACCTTAGGTGGTAAAAGACATAATAACCTGCAGTATGATATATCTTAGCATCTTACTAGGAGACTTAAGGTCTTCATCCTTCTTGGAGGAAGCTTGGTGAGACTACAGATATAAGTAATCTTTGCTGAGCTTTTCATTTTGAAGACAAAGCCTGAATCTTGCTGTAATTGATTGTTATGGCTTGTGCCAGTAGTTCTCAAAGACTGTAGCTTCCTTTTAAAAAAGGGAAGTTGTTTGTATTAGTTTTTGCCAACCACATGGATACCTCAGGTTATTGACTGGTAATTTACATGCTCATTTGTTGTCATTAACTGTTTTTTACTCTGAGTTTTTAGTACTCAAGTAGTTGAGTATGAGATTATATCATTCTTTTATATTACTGGAAGTGAATAATAAAAGGTGGCAAAAGTGTGATCAGAATTTTTAATTAAAAAAAAATTCTTCCAAGGACTGCAACTTCTAAACTACTGAAATATGTCTGCCTGTAACTGCTGATCACCTTCACCTTCCTTCTGTGCAGCTTAGTTTTCCTATTGACACTTCTCTTGATCATAGCTGGAATTGCTACGTTCAGGTAATTCATGGACAGGCCCTTAAAACAAAAGTTCTTTAAAGCAAATCATAAAGCTTAATGAATTTGGAGCTCTGATAACTTCAAAGCCCATCAGTGCTAACAGATTGGATTCTATTAAAAAATAAACTTTAGCACTTTGATAGTGAATAAACATACATACAGTATCAGCTTTCCAGCACTATACGGGCAGTAATTAGGCTAATAATCAGTTACAATCACAGAGACTTTTACAGGGATTTATGCTGCAACATCCTCACAAATTATGGTGCAACAAAGCCCTTGAGCATGTGCATTACTAAAGTAAATTAATAGTGTCCTGGGTTTCATTGAAACTGTTTGCCAGTTTACAATCATGCACCTATTTAAGACTTGCTGGGTAAGGACAAAGCTTTTTATAGATTGAAAATGCTATACAAATTTCATCTTACAACAATTGTGTATGTGTTACACACTGGCTACTTGACACTGGCAGTTTGTTGTACTGTTAATTTTGTCCCCTTGTATATAATTGCTGGAAAATCTTCTATGTCAGGAAATGGACACATGACTTGTATAAAAACTACATCTGTAACTTCATGTAAAAAGCTGCCATAACTCTGTCAACATCTTAAATAAATGCAGAGGGAATAATTTTATCTCTAACTTGGTAGCTGAAACCTAGCCCCTTCCAGCTGTCAACAAATATAAGAGAAGACATTTTACCACTGTTTTCAGGTACCCAAATGTTTTGTAACTTGTTGGCACTAAACACTTTATCCAGCACTTCACAAATTGGGGTTTTCTTACCTTCAGTTGCAAATAATTAATTACTGGAAACACTAAAACTATTTTTGTAACTAGAAATGCAGTCCTGTATTTAGTAACACTTTATGCTGTAAATGTATCTGCTCATGCTAATAGAGATGTTTAAAAAATAAGATGGTACACAGTGGAAAAGATGGACTTTATGAAGCTCCATCATTTAGTATATCAGTGTATTAAACCAGATGGTATGACAAGTACTGCCCTTTACAGCCTGACTCACAACACACTCATTTACAAAATTAGATGTGAATTAACTTATCATGCTGCCTCTGATAGTGTTTTACATGCACTTTGTATGAAGTTTCAATGATTATACAACTGTGGGGGCAAGGGAGAGTTAGGCATTATGATAATAATTGCTAAAAAAAGGTCCCTTGTAAGATCTTGGGGTTCTTGGTCACAGAAGCCATAACCATGTAAATTTGAAGCCTTACTGATGCTACAGAGCTTCCCTGTAATTGCTGCCAGGAGAAGGAAATTAGAGGGTTTGGCAGGAGAATGAAGGAAATGAAAGAGTCTCTCCAGAAAAATATCTCTCCTGTATCCAGTCAGTCCTGATCTAAGTGGAATGGGGAACTGCAGTAGCAGCTTATATCATACTTATCAAAACTGATTAGGGTGTGATTTAAGTAGCTTTAGCTGTGATCAAATATGGAACAAGTAATGAGTTTGAAAAGAAAATTCTTTCCATTAAAAGAAAATCTCACATCTATGAAGAAAATGCATTTCTCTGGACAGGGTAGTGCAGCACATTTTGACTTTGCTCTCAGGCAGATAGCAGGTAAGGATGTTGCAGAGTAATTTTTAGTGCAGGTGAGTGCTGTCTGCTGGACACACATAAAGTATCCTGGGTTCTCACTCTAGGCGTACTGGTAGTCCATTGCACTCAAGTGAAGTTCATAAAGAATTCATTAGTACTGGAGTTAGACTGCATATCATAGATATCATCAAAAAGCATACATCTATTTGTGTATATTTTAAAAATTGTCTCTGTGGCTTTTGCAGACCTTCACAAGAGTAGGCACAGAGTATATGTTGGATGGATCAAGAATTGAGTGCAGTGCAAATGTCAGCTTTTCACAGTGAATAATGAAAGGAGATGTTGGAAGAATACTTTAGACATTTTAAACTGTACAAAATGTGCCTTAGATCTTGCTGGGCTCTAAAATAGGACCTGCAAAGGCACCAGACCTTTTTTATGTGTGTCAGTAATGGAACCCAGAAATGAGAGTTAGGTGTTGAAACCTTATGTTCAGTTAGCATTTATCATAGAGGAGGGAATTGCCTAGAGAGGGCCAGGAGAGAAGCATATTTGAGGTAAATCCTAAAACCTGTCCTCTCAAGTCTTGGACATTTTATTCCACAGTATCATGAAGAACTGTCAGGTTACTGACTATTGGGTAGAGCCAATTCAGAGAGAGCTGTGGAAATACCTCAATTCTTGGATTTCATTGTACTGGGATGTTGGACATTTCAGCTCTCTCAAAGCTGAAGTGTTTCTGGGCATTTAGAGAACCAAACTTTAAGCATGGAGAGAATATTTTGAAACTTTGGTTATAGCTGAGAAGGGATTTATGGGACTGCAAGATTGTATTGTACTGCTTGAATTGTGATAAAGTTGGCCTGTATATATCTTCTTTTTTATCTGTCTGAAGGGAGACTTCTGTAAACTCCAATAACTTTAAGGTGGTCTAAAATGTCAGCATGTGCACATAAAGATGAGCATGTAACTCTTAATTTGAAAGAATATAAAGTTTGGGGAGAGGGAGGGCTGCCCTTTATCACTAACAATGTTAGTGAATTGCTTATAATTGCAAGAAGCTGTGAAAACATGTCCAGGTTAAGCTCTCAAGATAGATTTAACACTGCTTATCTAAAGTTAGTATTATCAATTCTTGTTTCATGTTTCAGTTTTTAATTTCATTTGTACTGAGATGAGAAGAATTATATATGTATTGGAGTCCAGACTGATTCTGTTGTTTGCTTTTTAGGATTTTATTTTCCATGGGACTACTTTTGTCTTTTATTTTGGAGCATTTCTACTGCAAGCAGCAACCACATCTCTGCATCACTTTCCCCGCAAATTCAACTCCACCGCACAAGAGAGGATTCTAAGTGGTCTTGAATATAACATAAGCATAGCAGCCTCGGTATGTGTTCCATATATTTGTATCAGGGGAACAGGAGTCTGTAGCAAGCACTTGTAGCCAGCCATTCAGCTTGGGAATTTAACAGCAAACTGGAATACAAAGAGGAGCTGTGAGAGAAAGATTTGCCTTTGAGAGCAGCAAACAGTATCTAGCAGCAACATGCAAAAATATTGGTATAAGCTAATGCTGATAGGATAGCTGCTCTTCAGTGCAGTGTAGAGTTGCTACTTTTCACTGTAGTGTTTTAAACAGATTATCACTACAGTTTATAATTTTTAGAAAAGGTATTTTGTAAAAACAGTTTTGGTTATTAGAAGAAAAAGATAACAACTGAGCCTTTATCAGAGGATGAGGTATGAAATTTACACCTGTGCTCAAAATTTCAGTTGCCTTTTTTATTCCATTTAGATAGTCCTGAACATGCATGGAGATAAAAACATTTGGACTAAGTCTTTCTGAAGCTCCACATGTGTGCTTACTACATCAGGATCCTGCTGTCTCTTATTGCAATTATTGGAGTGCTTCTCTTGATAGCCTAAGCCCAGAATGCACTTTTCTCACTGCAGTTGCATCATCACTGAATCAATGTATTTGTGATGTGGGTGTACATAGCTGAATGAGAAAATATACCAGGCTTTAGTTTTCATCCTGGCTGGATTCTTCAGGGGTGAGTAGAGGTGTGTCAGATAGGCTTAACTTAAGGAACTGAAACCAGTGCCCTTAATTTTTTGTTCCATCCAGAGAGTCTTGCATACCAGGGAACTGTAGATATTTATTAAGCTTCTAAGCCCTCTGTGGTTTTCTGTTGTCTTTAAAACTCTGTGCACCATGAATTTTTCACAGTAAGCACATTCAGTTAATCTTAAGATAAAAACAGATGAACGTAAGGTGTAAGGTTCACATTCTGTCTGCAAGAGCAGAATAGAAAGGAGAAGCTGTCTCAAGTTTTGGAGACAAATTTCAGGAGAAGACACCCTGGAATGAGCATTTCCTCTAAAAGGAAAAGGGCTTCAATAACTCCTTTTTCTTCTGGAAATGAGAGAAATTGACACCAATGGGTGAAAGTGAAAAAAACCGTGTTTAGTACCAAAAAAAAAAAAAGAGATAGAGAGGAAAGGGAGCCCACAAGGCACAGAAAGGAAAAGAAAATAATTTTTGAACCTTTCATCCCACCCCCACACCCATCACATGCCCAAGAGGCAAAGATGGCTGCCCATCTTTGTCTCTGGGAGGGGAGGGGAGGAGAAACAGAGCTCATGAAGCAGCTGGAAGTGGCTGGGAGCCTGTTGGATTTCTGGGCTGGGTCTCCTCCTTGCAGCCACCGAAGTTGCTGGAGTTTAATGTCCCTTCTTTCTCTGGCTTGGTCTTTCCGGGGTTCAGACCAGCTGGAGCTGCCCTGCAGGTTCCCCAAGCCAGAGAGAAAAGAAAAACAACAAAAAAACTGCTGAAAAGATCTGCCCATGAAAAGCCTCCAGGCCAGGGGAAGGAAAAAACTCTTTGCTTCACGCTAGCAAAAAAAAAACCTGAGAAAACAAAAGGACTCCAATCCAACAAAAGGAACAATGCAGTGTCCCACAATGTCCAGAGCACTGGGAGAGAGAGAGAGAGCTTGAAGAGAGCCCCACAGGAGCCCAAGGCTCTCTGTCCTACCCCCTGGGGCCATCTTATAGCTAGAGCACTCATTTTCTGGGCATAAAGCACCATCATAAAATCACCCCAAGACACAAGCCTTTGCTTTGGCAAGCCAGTCCCTGAAGAGGTGAAGTGAGCATGCCAGAGTTCCAGGAGCACACTGGAGTGCATCTGATCCCTGGTGGCAACGTGGCACGAGGACAGAGGTGGGATCCCAGCTGAGGCTGAGCTAAGGGAGGTTCTTTATGCTAAGCAAATATCTCACATTCTACCCTTAAGTGTACCTCTTCAGTCCTAGTTTAGTGTGTTCAGATCCCACTGAATATACGGTCATTGCAGTCATTTTGTCTGACAACAGAATACTGGGCACTCCAAGACACCATTCCCTGCTTCCATACTACTTTTTTTGAGGGATAATTCAGTTCTTCAAGCCTCTCAAATCCCTGTCAAGATAGAGGAGGAGAAGACTCTTTTGTAACTTGCCTTGTATCTTAATTAAGAGATGCTGAAAAATGGTGAATGAGATAAATGTAGTCTTTAGTGTCTTTGTGGTTTTTTGCAGAAGTGTATATTTAGGAAGTCAAAACATACAGAAAAAAATTTTAATCTGTACAATATTTCATTAAAACACTTCTGTGAGCCACATGACAAAAAGAAAAAAGGTTGCTAACATTCTGTCTTTAAAGATGACATTTATATACCATGATTAGAAATATATATATATATTCATTTTTTACAAGTGATCATTCTATGGTGTAACATTTCTTCAAAACTTTAATTAGTCAAATTCATAATTTTACGTAAAGCAAAGGATAATTGAATTGGTATATTAGGAGAGGCAGAATTCATTGTTATCACTGGACAATATGAGAAATTTTTTTCAGAAATTCAGTTTCTCATTTCTTCTGTCCAGTGTACATTACATAACCACTTTCATTGTGGCATGACCTTCAGTTCAAATCTATCCAGTTCAGTCCTTGAGCAGGAGCAACTTCCCTAGCATTGACTGGGAAGTTGTTCTAATGGCTGGATATCTGGTCAAGGAGGCCAGATGTAGAGTTGTTTCTGTATTTCTGCAAGTAAAAAGTTCTGCTGTTTACAGGGATGTCGTCTTTGGTGTTTGCTGGGGTAAAGGCATTCAGCTGGAGACATCTGAGACTGGTGTTTGATCAGTCTAGATAAGAGAACTGAAATACACAGTGTACATACACATGTTTACTTTCACCATAACTTATGCAGAAATTCTGTTTCATATTCTATTTCAAAATGTCTGCTGAAGCAAGCAAGTGAAAAGTAGTAACATGAGGTAGTAGCAAAATGGGGTTATTACTGGGAAGTTGCTGAGAAAACTTCAGAGGATCCCAAACCTATCTTTACCTTATTAAGCATTTTGGCTGAGAGAATCACTTGTGTTCCTGTATTGATTTAGAATAGAAAAATATTGTAGAACAGTATGTGTGATTCACTTTTTTCTTCTTTTTTCTCTGCTCCTCCTCTAGATTTTTGCCTTTGCAACAGCAGTTTGTTATGGTTGCAGCACAGCCCTGGCATTAAGGAGATGGAGGCTAAATAACAGTTGAAGAGAGGTTAATGCCCACGTGTTCCACTTCAGATCAAATTAAGTGCTACTTGTCTGTTTTACTGTAATTTAATTCTAAAAAGACTTTTTGTATCCTGTTTAAAATCTGTTTTAAATGCAAGTAACCCCTAATCAGGATTTCTCCAACAGAAAAAAAGTTTCCATCTCTTCCCTTTGTAATATTTACTTTTACTGTGTACTCATTGTAGGGTATTAGAGAGTTTAGGGATAAAGAGATATGTCATTAGCAGACAGCAGAACTCCAGTGCTACACCAGAAGGGGAAGAAAATGGAAACCAAGCCAAGATGTTAACTGCACAGGCAGCTAAAAACCTCCCCCCCTTGTTAAGTCTTGAGATTAAGTGCTTTGCAGTGTTACAGTGCACTCCTGACAGGTGGAGCCTTGAGGCTCCTGGTAGAGTCATGGGTGTTCTGTGTGCTGCCCTTTGCATGATCAGAGCCCAAGCTGACTTTGAAATTCCAACTTAGTATAGATATGTTATTAACTTTGATGTACAGAGAAAATATTTTAAAAAACCATCCAGTGATATTTTTTTATACTCTCTTATAGCTATGTCTGGCTGGAGTCACCTGAGCCTTAAAGCTTACTGTGTTCCATACTAGATGAAAACTGGGACTTTCAATCAGTAGTTTATTAGTTTTAGGAATTTATCTTAATCAGATCTATTTATACTACAAAACAAAACAGTGCATTTGTGTTATGTATGTATATACATGGTATATTTTTGTTTAACAGAATTTTTGCACTGTTTAACTTTGTTGGAGTCCAGCTTCGTTCTTGCTACTTCAAGTGCTGCATCTGTTGGGTATTTTGTGAGTCAATATCATTTGAATGGAATGTTACCAAATAGTGACTAGTGTCTGACCTCAATTCTTGCAGTGTGTTATTTGCTGCATTCTGAAGCTGCAGTGTTGTACAGGTGTTTTTATTTGGACAGATGCCTATGCAACATGGGACAGAAAGCAGTGGAATGCAGAGCAGTCCGCCCACTGTGGAGTTTGCTTTTCGCACAAATGACCTTTAATTGAGCCTCTCGTGAATATCCTGGTGTAAGCTGACATGCAATAGTGTATACAGAAACTTGATTTAGCAGAACTAAACCATAGCATTGTGCTCTGCTCCCTGACACTCATGTAGTTTTGCACATGGTGAAGCTTTTTGTTATTTTGCTAGTAAATAATTTTTGCTTTTGTGAATAGTGCCAAAAAGATAAGCTGGGACAATAAAGGCTCCCTGTCATTTGTAAAACAACTTGTTCACTACATCTTGCCAGTGCATCTGATTATTCTGCAGAGATCAGCAGTGGTTGCATAAGGGAAGACAGGATTTCCTTCGTTCCCAGGCCTGCTCGTTCTCCTTGAGCCAACAGGGGTGTCTGCCATGGAGGTTGCTTTATCAAACTTGTCAGGTACAAGGATCTCTGAGGGGCAGCACCCTCAGCAGTGCCCTGCTGATCCAGGGCAGGTTCTTCTGGGTGGCAAGACTTCTGACTATGGAACCACTCGGTTGTCCTGAGTTACTGCAGTGGAATCTTGTCATATATCTGCTTTCTGAAGGTTTTTTTCTTCCAAAGATTTTGTGCTCTGGCCGATTTCCCCCCCCTGATTCTCTCATTGCATTGAAACCTTTTGTGAACATTTTATCTAGAGCCATATACTTTTAAAAATACTTCATATTGTATAAAATACATTTACACTGGAGTATATGGATGAAAATATATAACAAAGACTTATGCTAAGCAGCATTAAAGTTACTTAATATATTTATGGCAATAGTCTGGTTATTAATTTTGTCTTTGGAAAGTACCAAAAAAACTGCATTGCTACTCTGGCTCACCTGATGCTAGACACACAAAATTGAGGCTAAGATTTCATGAGAAGGGCAGTTGCACTGGGGCCAGTTTCACATATATTTAACTAGTTTCACAGCTAATTTGCCATGTGACACTGTGGATATTGGTGAGAAGAGTCAGTTACAACGCTTCAAACAGATGCTGATCTTTGTTTTGGTTTCTCCTGTATCCCACAACCTGGCTGTGCCCTGCACACCACAGCCTGTGCATGCCACAGCTGCAGTCTCTGCAGCCAGCTGAGATCATGGAGGGCAGATCTTAATGTTTTGCCTATTTAAACCTACAGAGTATGAATGCCACAAATGGAGTCAGTTAAAGAGCTGTCCAAGCTTCGTTGGCATTTGTATCTGACCTCCAAAATCAAACCTGAGGTGTAAAACCCTTGATTGGTGAGTGCTGTTCAAGTCTCTTAATCTACTCGTGGAAGTGCAGATAGCAGAGTGCAGTTAGTGTAGCATGGAAACTGTTTGCACAGTGAGGAAAGACTGAACTTTCCCTCTTAAGTATCAAAGACAAACAAAGGGCAGAGAAGAGATAAAGGTAAAAACTACAGTAGTGAAGAATGACTTTCACAGCTAAAATGGAGTGTAAGAAGAGAATTTTTGTGTTAGTATGGACAGAGTTTTGCTGCACTTTGAGGAGGATCTGTGGATGGTCAAACTGGAACATGCAGTTATATTCTTTCAGGAAGAAAAAAAGGAAAAAAAGTCAGTAATTAATTTTGTATTACTTTATACTGGGAGCTAAAAAGGTAGGTGTGACTTAGAAATGGTATGTGCCTGCTGAATGTATGCAAATACTGATACAGGAATAATGTGTAATCCTTGTGGGAAGTATTCCAGGGAAAATGTGCAAGCTGGTTCTAAAAAATCTTTCTTCCATGTAAGAAAATTCCTCCAAGGAGGACCTTGAAGGACACAAGCTTAGACCTCTCCAAAGAATGGGAGGCATAGAGGGAGACATAGGGAGATAATTTATCTCAATTTAAAGTGAAAGGAACAAGACCAGAGATAACGAATAGCGTTTTTCATCAAACATCTCTATTTGATGTGACGCTGCAGTGCAGCAGTATCCAAGGTACCATGCACCTCCCTACTCTTAGAAAATATTTCATGGTGTTTTGGGTAGCACTGTGTGGTAGCTTCTGGTAAATAAGGAGCCTCAAAAGAGACTTTCCTTCAAAGTGAGCAGAGATAAGCAAAAGTTATTGCAGTTACTCTCTTTCTAAAGAGAAGTTAAAGTGCACATGTTAGAAAGCTAAAATTTTGTTAGAATTTTGGCAGAAAATAGGCACAGCAAGTGCTTCATAGAAGTCCTGACTCTGCTTCTGCCTTGCTGAATGTCTGGAAATAATCCAAAGTGACACAGATCCTGCAGAATTATTGATCTGCATGGGATCAGTCTGGTCAGATTCTCATGATTTCTCTGGCTGTGTGCATTGGTTGTAACTCCTGACAAGAGTAATGTTGTGCTGCTGTAAAATGCTTCCTTAAAATACAGCTGTAAACCATAGGTTTTGAAAGAGAGAGGCAGAACCAGTGACTACACAAACCTGTGCCCTTCATAAAAATAAAAGCAAAACCACTGGATAATGACTAGACCTGTGTCTTCTCTCTCACTTCCAAAACCAGATGACAATGCTGACTCCTGTTGCACTTCCTCTAATTGTTGTAGTTTTGCATTTGCTTTATAACTTTAAAGAATTTTGACACTCATAATTTCTCCATGTGAATTTAAAAAAATAATGTTAGGAGAACTTAAAACTCTTAAAACTCGTTTGTTCCATTTTTATCTAGACACTGAAATTGTCTCTGAATAGAAGTGTCCTGATGCATTTTGTGCTCCTCTGCCAGGCTGCCCAAGTCGTACAGAAAGGCTTCCCAGGTTTTTGTATAAATATAACAGTGAGCCATTAATTCTCAGACTGAGATGCAAATAGAACATTGGTCTTTTCAATCTTACAAAAAAAAACAAACCCAAACTTGAAAGTGAGAGCATGTTGTCTTTCTTTCTTAGCTGTGTTTGTACAGTTGGTCATGACACAGTAGTCTTTGTGGAGAATAAAGAAAACCAGAAAGAAAAAAAAAAAAAACAGAAGAAAAGGCAAATCTTATGTACCAAAATTAGTAAACAGAAATGGAAAGTATTTAATTTTTTTCGAGAAACTGAATTCAGTATGACTGTTCCCTTTTCTCCCACCTTCTTCTGCTCAATTATAGTGTTTAGATAAACACCCTTATAACTTGACCTGCTCAGAATTTACTGTATTTATCCTCAAGGTGCTCCTGTAAAGAAGGTAAGTGCTATTCCTATTTGACAGGTGGAAAACTTGGACACAGAGACACTGAACAACAACTTGCTTGCCAGAGGCCTCTCTCAGGAGATCTGTAGTGGAGCAGGAAGAAGAAACCTGGTTTCTCAAGTGAGGGTTCCTTGGTGCCTTGCCCAGCAGCCCCTACAGCTGCTCACTGCCCACTGTGGGCTGGAAAGAAGCACTGTAGTGTGGGTTGTGTGTGACCTGACCCCACTCCTGTCTCTGTCATGGTATTACTCTGGCACATAGTTACACAGGGTTAAAATGTAGAGTGACTGTTTGTGGAGGATTATGAGTCAAGGGGAGGTTTAAAGTGCCAAATCAGTGTTCCTAGATCAAACATCATAGTTTCCGGGTGTTCTAACAAAGTTTGGTTAGCCAATTGTAAATGGACTATATGGAGTTCCTGTTTGAGGTGTTGATTTACCTTCTGCATCTTAAGAGAGGATAAAGGTCCTCAGGAATCTGTAGGTTTCAGATGCTCCCTGCTGTCTGACATGTTGGAGCCCTAAATTCTTGGTGCTAGCAAAATACGACCTGCCTTGAGCCTGCCAGGACAGAGCACCTTTCAGCTCAGAAACCTGAGCTAAGTTTTGGCAACTAACCTGTCAGCTTACCTTTCAAAGGAACACAATGATCAAACTAGGTTATGTCTAGGTGTGGTTTTAACATCTTTCTTGCCATGAGATAATTACAAATGTTGGTAAAGATTCTGGACATTATAGGCACACACTTATATCCAGAGTTACTGTGCCTGGCTACAGAGAGGCTCTTAAGCAAGGACTGAACCCTATGGACCCATACAGGGTTTGATTATGGTTGTAGCATTATTGGTAATCTTAAAAGAATGACTGCAGATTTTAATCTTATCCAAACACCTTTTCTTGGTCGTCTCAGCAAGGTATGGTCTCTGTCATTGGACCAGTGCTGTGGCACAAGAAACAGCAAATCAGAACAAACCTGAGAAAAGCTCTGCATTCCTTGAAGAGAAAAGCATCATAGAATGGTTTGGCTTTGGAAGAGGTCTTAAAGGTTCTGCACTCCTGTGCAGAGCTGGGGCCTCCCACGGTTGTGTTGTGCTGTACAAAGGTGCTGAGACTTCCCAGTGATCTGATTGCCTGCAGTGCCCACCAGTGATTGGCTTTTAACATCACTTTGTTACAAGTGGTTTGGGTTCAATAAGCTTTACCAAACAAACTAATGAGGCAAAATGTGTTTTATTTCCATATAAAATAGAAGTGTGGAAGATTTGCTGACTCATGTTTTGTCCCACACAAGGATCACAGCCATTTTTTTTATTTTTATTTTGAAAGTTCAAAACATACTTTAGCAAAACTTAATTATGCAATTAATCATATCACAGGTCTTACTCCTCACAAACTGCATGGCCTGGGAGTTTTCAGACTCCTGGGTCCAGATCCCCAGCCAGATTGTATCTGTATGCCTCTGTAAGACCTAAAAGAGCATCTTCCCTTTTCCCTGCCTCTTCCCCATTCTTGGAAAGCAAAAAGAACTGCAGCATGATCTAGACAGTCTGGACAACTCAAAAAACTAATGTGGTGTATTGGAGTGTGATTCACTCTTCAGCAGCACTCGTGGGCAGAGATGGTCTCGAGGTGGTTCCACCAAGATAAGATACAAAGTTATGGCAAAAGGGGAAATGGGGTGGGAGGCCTCCCGGATAGAAAAGGAGCCTAAGAGCTCAGTACTTGGCTACAATTGCTTCCTGTATAAAATCTGGCATCGAACCCAGCACTTAGCTCCTGAATATACGTGTTTTTCAAACTGTTAATACCTTGGCCTGGGATCTAAAGCCCTGGGGAACCTGTAGGGCCAGCTTAGAGCTTTGGGCTGCTGGAATAAGAGGCAAGGTGAATCATCACCAGATACTTTAACCCAAAATTCAGGAGCAGAGGAGAAAGAGAATTGTTCGCAGGTCCCTTTTCCAAATTGTTACCAGCTCTGAGAGTTGAGAGAAGGGCAGGAATAGTTTACCTCCAGGGACCCAGAATCAGCTGCAGGACAGAAAGGATGAGGACTTGTACAGAATAATCTGAGTTTTAAGATACACCTGACCTACCCACAACAGTGAGGGCTGTTCCTGGGCCAAGTCCAAGATCCATCCCCTGACCTAAAGTAAAAATCAATAAAATAAATTAATAAAAACTAAAATAATGACATTTTCAAACAACAAGCCTGAATCTTAGCTAGATCAAATGTTCTTAGGAAAAGACAGAGCTACCTCAGAGAGAAATTTAATGGTCAACAAGAAGCCAATTTGTTCTGTTATTTATATAAATGCAACTTCTTTTGAGATCTAGTTGCCAGTGAGGAATTTCACTAATGGAAGTAAGAGCAGAATTTCCCCTCAGCATTAAGTAGAGCTGACCTTTGAAACAAATGGAATTACGAATTCCTTGGCCTTGTGTTGTGTCACTTGCTGTTTCCCTTAAGGATCCTGCTGCTTGGGCAGTTGCTGCTGAGATGGTTGGTAGTTGCTGCTGCTCTCAAGGGACAAACAGCCTTTGTGGCCACGGCAGACTTAGAAAGTGTGACGACTCCAAGATAAAAATCCAGCACTTGTAGAATCTCATTATTTTGGAGGACCTGACTTAGAGCTTGTGAATGCTTTAGGGTCGGCAGGGTCGGGCAGGGTGTATGAGGTACAATGTCACATAAAGCTCCTACGATGAGAAGCTTCTACGTTACCATCAAGTTACAGGCCGGCTGAAAGGACAGCAGGAGAAGAGATCCCTTCGGAGTTTACTTGCATCCGGTACGCTGTGCGTCTCTCTCTGTGAAAGCGGAGGCCCGAAGCGGAGCGGCTGCTGGAGCCCTCGGCTGGGCGGGCCGGCCCGCCCGCTGCCCGGGCGCTGCG
>VZRX01003594.1:3933-20784 GCA_013398075.1 Notiomystis cincta
CCCACTCTGACCCCCTTCCAGGACCCTCTCCGCCGGAGAGGGCCCATCCCACCCCAACCTACCACCCACCTCAGGACCCCCTCCTTAGGAGGGGGCCCTTCCTAAACCCCACCCCGGCACCTCCTCCTCAGGAGAAGGCCCTCTCTCACCCCCACCCCCGATCCCCGGGGAGCCCCCAGTGTGATATGGGGACACCCCGGTGGTGTTGGGCAGTCCGTGTGAACTGCACAGGGGACCCCCCTGTGGGGCTCCAGTGAGGGCAGGGGCGCCAGGCTCCGACCCTCTGGACTTTATTCTCTGGCGCCCCGAGCCCCAAAACTGCTCCAGTCCGTCGGGTTCAGAGCCCCCAGAACTGCCCTGGGCTATCCCTGGACCCCAGCAGCAGCTCCCTCACCCCCTCAGTGGGATGGGGAAGAGACCAGAGACAAAAATCCAGCTTGGGGGGTGAGATCAGACCAGTTTAATAATGGAAACCAAGAAAAAAAATTATTTAATATTAATGACAACACATAATAGTGAGAGCAACAAGAGCAGTGATAACGATGACAATGAAAAGGAGAGAAGCCACTCCACAGCCTCACTTTAACATTATAAATCCAAAATTTAATCCAGAGCACCACAAACTTCCTGTGTGGGGGATTTCCATATTTCTGTTGTTTTCTCTGTGTTCCATCCTGGGCATTTGTGGACTGGGGGAGGCACTGGCTGCTCCTCTGGGCAAGGGAAAAGCTCCTGTGTTATTCCCAAAACCACAACACCTAGAATTAGTGCCCCGGGAGCCCAGTCCGCTCCTTCCAGTGACTGGGGATCACCCAGAGGGTCTTTACCTGCATAAAATGAAAATTACATCCTGGTCCAGTGCACTTCCAGCAGGATTGGACACTCCTGGCCAAGTCCTTGAAAACCGGACCGGTGACAATTCAAAGAGGATTTTAAGTTGGAGACTTAAAATCAGAAACTCCAATTCTTTTCAGCACCTCTTGCTTAAATGTTTCCCTGCTAGAGGAGATCAATTAGATTTTTAATCACCAGATTGCCAAAGCAAGGGAAAAACAATCAGCATTCCCTGAATGCCTCCATCACTTCCACAGCTCTCTGCAACCAGTGGCTGATGGGCAGAAGCCTGCCTAGAACAGGCTCACAGGGTGGTATTAACTCCATTATTCCCAAGGTTTGAATGATTCTGGTATTATCCCATGCCACTGAGTGTGCCAGAAAGCCCAGAGCTCCAGGTGCTGCAGCCAGGTGGTTTTGCTTCTCAGCTTTTTGGGAGTGTGGGTAAAGGTCCCCTTCCCTGTCCAGCTCTGGGAGTTATCCCCACCACAGACCCCTCACTAATCTTGGGCCTTGTTCTGCCAATTCCCTTATAATGGCCCACATACAAGAGAAAAATGGGAAAGTGCCCAGTTGGCCTCAGTTCTAGTCAGGAATGTCTCAAACAGCACTGCAGGGGGTTCCTCTTGCTCTGGAAGGGAAGCTAGGATGAGCCCGATTCCCAAAGCCTGTGCCGGGACTCCCTGTGGAACAGCACTTCAGTTTTTCAGTCAAGGGCTTTTCCTGGTTCCCTGATAATCCATACATTTGTCCCTCCCTTATTTCTCACACACTCACAAACTGAGGTCCTGCTCTTTTTGCCCTCCCTCAGGGGGTTGCATTTTGCCAGTGAGATTTTCCCACTTTTCAGCAGACCTGGGATCATTCTCCAGTGTCTCCAGGAAATTTCCAGAGCTGACCCATTCCCAAGTACAGAGCTCAGGACAAGGGAAGAATAAAGGTTTTAGCGCTTACTATCTTTAATTTTCTTTTCCCACAACAAGTTGCTCTGGTGGTTCCCATCTCAAAAGGTTCTTTGTCTTTGTTTCAGCCTCAGAGGATTCTGTGAGGAGATTTCACACCCACAAATCAAGATCCCAAACCCAGAGGGTTGTCCATGAAGGTGGAGCAGTGTTGGCTGCTGCAGTAAATTTCCTCCATGTGCACAACTTAAAAAACATTGCACCAACTTCAGAATTACCTTGAGCTGGTGCTGTAACAATGAAAAACTGATTTTCCATGTCCAGAGACAAGAGATTGTCCTGGTCAGGCTATGAGACCTGTGACTGGGATTCCAGCAGGGATTGAGCCTTGTGTGCGTGCAAACCCAGCATGGGACCCGGCAGGTTTTCACTGGGGGAAGCTCTTGCTTCATTCCTTGGCAGTTTTTCTCTGGAATATTAAATGAAGGGGGAGGCCTTGTCCTTAATCCGATTACCACAGGGCAGCAAATTAGTGTTTCTTGTTTACCAGCTACAAACAAAAATGGGAGCAGCACTGAAAAGTTGGGAGCTGCTGCTTCACCACATGGTGTCAGTAAAAGAGAGAAAACACAAAATGTGTATCCAAAATCAAGGATAAAATGATTCTTCCTGCTTTTAGTGGTACCAAGGCTAATTCTGTCCTGGAATGACAAAAAACTTCTCCCTTGGACCCCCAGACAGCCCATGAAAAGCCAAAGTGCAGCAGGGAGGGAAGGAAAGGCATCTCTGCCTCACCTGCTGGGGACAGCACAGGTCCTGCTGCTCCCAGGGACTGGGAATGTGTCTGGAGCCAAAAGTACCTTCCCAGGCTAGAGGGGCTTTCCTAAAGCACCACCTCTAGTTCAGAACCTGCTGGAAAAGGAGGGGAGGCTCTTCATCTAGAGCCTGGAGAAGGAGGAAACAAGGAGGCCCAGCCCTTGGACTGTTCAGATGAGCCATGGGGGGACACAGGAGCTGTGCAGGGATTTCTGTCCCAGGAGTCACATTCCTTCAGACCCAGTACAAACTCACTAAAATGACCATTCCACAAATCTCTCTTAAGGCACATGAGAATCTGAGTAAGAAAATGGAGTCAAACCCTTTGTTCCATTGGCCTCGCATCCCAAATTCCAATGGCACAGACAAGTCCATCTCCTTGGAAGGCAACGTCTCCTACCTGGACTTGTGCCTTCCTCAGCCTTTAGTGGCTGCTGTCTCCATCCTCCCACTCCTCCTCATCTTCCTCCTCAGCAGAGTTGGCTTCCTCATCCTGCAGAGCAAACACAGGGACAGTCACCAGCCTGCCCATCCCAAACCTGGGCAGAAGGAACCCACTGGAGGGACCCTCTGGATGGTCACCCCTCAGCTGGGCACCATCCCTGCTCCATGGTCCATTCCCATTCCTGGCTTGGTACCACCTTTTAACAGGATGTTAAAACACAAAGTTTGCTCTGCTGGGTTTTGGGACATCAGGGCCTCCCCTGAGGCAGTGGGCAAAGCTCTTGTTCCCATACCTTCTGCCTCCCAAACATTGCTGGGGCTGGAGAGAGCAAAGGAAACACCTCAGTTCCTGGTGGAAATTTCATCTTGTGCCCATCAACCCAGAGAAATCCGTGGAAGTGTCCAATGCTGGACAGGGCTTGGAGCACCCTGGGCTGTGGATGCCATGGCAGGGCATGGAATGAAATGATCCTTAAGGTCCCTTCACACTCAAACCATTCTGGAATTCCATGATGATTCTGTGATCTCTCTGTGCACTTGTTTTACATCCTTTCCTCTCAAATTTAAATTCTCGATTTCAGATAATTTGTTAAATTTTAAAATTATTCCAGGAATTAAAAGGGAGCGTCAAACATACAAGAATCATTCCTACACCCATCAAATCATTATTAATAGGAAGCCTAGTCCCTCATCTCTGTACTTGTTTTGCTTTCTTGGAAAACCTTATGATCCTAGAGTCTCTCTGAGAGATGTACTGGGATTACTGGAAGGTTTGCTCTGTCATAGAGCCAGTGGGGTTTACAACACTTGTTCCTCTGCATCTTTATCCTTTAACCAGGTTTCCCTCCGCCGGCACATCTGGAACTCCGATCTATTCGTCGGGACACCGACTACCCCCTCTTCCTCCGGTCGCTCCGTCCCCAGCCCGTCTCTGCCGCCCGCTCGGGGCTGTCCCCGTTCGCCGCTCACCTCCGAGCCCGGAGCAGCTGCCGCCGGTGTCCCCGGCCCGGCCCCGCTTCTCTCCGGACTCCCCGCCCCGCTCTCGCCGCTCCGCCATTGCCGTTCCCGGCACAGCGGCCGCGGTTCCTGCCGGGAGCGGCACCGGCCGCGGGCCCCGCGTGGCAGGTCCCGGTCGTGTCCCGATCCAGCTCCATGTCCCGCTTCCGGTCCTGGCCTCGGTCCGGGCGGGGGCAGCGGAGCCGCGGGAAGCGCCCGGGCGCTCGGAGCTGCAGTATCGCCTGTGCCCACAAGGTGGCAGCACTGAGGTATAGATGCCACCGCGCATGCGCAGAGTTTTTAGGGACGCCAATAAACCCCAATTTCGATCCCATTCCAGATCCCAGATTTTGTGTTCCAGCGGGAGGAGTGAGAAAGAACTCCGAATACGCAGAGTTGTTTCTAGGTCCTTCATACAGGTCATATTGTCTAACTTTTTCAAGCCCTTAGTGTTTTCATTTATACATATAAACGTTGTATTTTTATTTTCAAGCCCTATGTATCCATATTCAGAATTCCTTGTAATCTAAAATGCTGTCTATAATACCGCAGATTTACCTTGAAATAAATTTATACTATTTTTCAATATATATAGAAATGAGAATCTATACACTTTTTACTCTTTTACATATAAATGAATTATCAGGCATTTTGGGGCTATAAGATCCCTTTTTTGGGGGTATCCCACCTGTTCCTCCCTCATTCCCCACTCACCGGCTCCCCCATCACAGACACTGGGGTGCCCCAAATGACAAGACTCACTCACCTCTCTTTTTCCTCACCCCCAGAGAAGGCAGGAAAAGAGTCCAAGTGCCCTCAGCACTTCAGTACTTCAAGCACGTGGGCATTCCCTCAAAAAAGGGGGAAAAATTCGAGGGCAGGGCAGCCCCACAAAGTGTTGGAGTCCCCCCAGCTCCTGTGCTGCAGACCAGCAGCTGCCTCACTGCACAGGATGTGTGCCTAAGGATGGTGTCTCATCTCCCCCCTCAGGCGCCACCACGTTCTCCCTTCACTCCAGGCAGTGGACTTTCCAGTTCCAGGAGATATCAGATCTCTTCCCTAGGTCCCTGCCTCAGGGAGCTCCTTAGGAGGCTGCTGGACTCGGCTGGGCCGCAGTGGAGTCTGCGCTCCCAGAGCCACTTGGCCCTTGCACTGCTGCTGCACATCTGGCCCAGCCAGGGGAGCTGAAATAAAGTCTGGAAATTTAGAGAGTAAATTGGAAAAACAACCCCAAAGCTCACTCACTTGATGGTAAAAAGGTGTCTCTGTTTACACACATCCAAGACAAATAGTCTCTCTAGAGACATCTTGGATTTCCTTGTGCATCATTGAACTGGCACAGCTGCCAGCTGATGCCATTAAATTCTCCATCTCCAAAATCCCTGGTTACCGTTGGCTGTGGGGTTTTTGCTGTCACATAGTTAGGAGGGACCTCTGGGCAGATGCACTGCCCAGGAGAGATGCCATGGGACTTGTGGGAATTTCACCATTGGAAGCAAAGCAGAAATGGGCTACTTTAGAGCACCACCCCAAAATGTTGGGGGGAAAACTATAACATTTAACTGCCTCCACGCACAGTGGGTAGGTTTTAGATGAGGTGACCACACAGCCTGCACATCCCAGTGCAGATGAGAATCCCTGCCCAAGAGTTTTCCAGCTGCTCCAGGGGTTTGAGCCAGCAAGGACACCCCCAATGGTGTTCCTGTTATCCCTTCACCCTCTGACTCCTGGCGTTATTCTGCCCAAAAACCACAGGTCCCTCTGCCTCCATCACAGCTCTCACTTCAGCCTCCTCCGAGGCATAAGTGTCTGTCCTGGAAAGGGGAACTCCGGAGCAAAACCAAGGGAAGTGAATCCGTCTATATGGAAGGAGTCACAGTTTCCACAGCTAAACAGTTAACTTCCTTAACTGTTTATTCCCCAAAACTTTCAGCACCTGCCCTGTGCTGCTGAAACTGAAGCCAAGCCAGGCACCAGCTGGGCAAAGCTGGATCAGTATCCTCAGCACCTGTGGCTCAGCATTCCCGAGCAGGAGGTGCTTTCCCCAGCTGGTGACACTGCAGACCGAGGGAAGGACAGGAATGGGGCAGAGAAGGCTGCAGAGGGCCCTAATGTAGCTGTCGGGGCAGAGGGAGGGACAGACACCTTCCTGCTCCCCACCCCCTAGTCTCGGTTTCCACTCTGTCATTTCTCACATGCCTTAGCTCTCACTTCTCCTTTCCCTTTTGTCAATTCCCTCTGCCAGCTCATTTTCCCAGCTGCTGTCCCTCCGCTCAGACTGGCGACGGCCTAGCACAGGCTCAGCCATGGGCTGGGGGCTCTGGGGCATCTTGCTCACCTGGGCACTGCTGGCATGGGTGACAGGGGCTGGGCAGTCCCAGGAATTCGCATCTTCTTCAGGGTTTGGCGTGTGCAACAAGACCTTGAAGCTCTCACATCTGGAAGTTCTGCCAGGGGGGGGCTGGGATAACCTCAGGAATTTGGATATGGGCAGAGTCATCAACCTGGGCTACTCACAGTGCAAGACCACAGAAGATGGATCTTACCTCATCCCAGACGAGATCTTCACTATCCCCCGCAAGCAGAGCAACCTGGACATCAACTCTGAGATCATTGAGTCCTGGAAAGATTACCAGAGCATCACCTCCGCCTCCATCAACCTGGAGCTGTCCCTCTTCTCCTCCATCAACGGCAAGTTCTCTGACGACTTCCACCGCACCAAGACCCACCACGTGAGAGACCAGGCTATCACCACCCGGGTGCAAGTCAGGAACCTCATTTACACTGCCAAGATCGACCCCGAAGCAGCCTTGGACAAGGCCTTCAAGAAGCAGCTGCTGACCATCGCCAGCCACCTGGAGAACAACCAGACCCAGATGGCCGATTTTCTGGCCGAGGTGCTGGTGCTCAACTACGGCACCCACACCATCACCTCTGTGGATGCGGGAGCCACCTTGGTGCAGGAGGACCAGATCAAGGCAACCTTCCTGAAGGACAGCTGGGCCACACGGAGTGCTGTCACCGCCTCAGCCGGCATGGCCTTCCACAGCATCGTCAGCATGGGAACCAAGGAATCCCTGGACATCAGCTCTGGCTTCACCAAGCAGTACCTGGAGAACCGCACCAGCTCCAGGGTGGAGAGCATTGGCGGGATCCCCTTTTATCCAGGCATCACCCTGAAGACGTGGCAGGAGAGGATTCAAAACCAGCTGGTGGCGCTGGACCGCTTGGGGTTGCCCCTGTTCTACTTCATCAAGCCGAGCACGGTGCCGGAGCTGCCGGCGCCCACGGTGCGGAGGGTGGCCCAGCGGGTGGAGCTGGCCATCCGCCGCTACTACACCTTCAATACCGCCCCAGGCTGCACTGACACCTCCTCACCCAACTTCAACTTTCACGCCAACACGGACGACGGTTCCTGCGAGGGCACCATGGCCAATTTCACCTTTGGGGGAGTCTTCCAGGAGTGCATTGGTCTGGCTGGTCCTGACACGGGCACACTGTGCCAGGCGCTGGAGCAGAGGAACCCTCTCACTGGGGCCTTCTCCTGCCCCACCAACTACACCCCAGTACTGCTGGGTGTGCAGGAGCGGGAGGAGGGTCACAGCCACCTGGAGTGCCACAACGACTGCACTCTGGGCATCTTCTGCCACCGCAAGTGTCAGGACGTCTTCTGGCTCTCCCAGGTGCAGTTCAGTGCCTACTGGTGCGCAGCAAGCGGGACAGTGGCTCCAAACTCGGGATACCTCTTTGGAGGGCTGTTCAGCATCCACAGCACCAACCCCATGACTGGAGCCCAGTCCTGTCCCTCGGGCTACTTCCCACTGAAGCTCTTTGGCGAGCTCAGAGTATGTGTGAGCCAGGATTATGAGGGGGGGGCTGAGTACGCGGTGCCCTTCGGGGGCTTCTTCAGCTGCCAGGCAGGGAACCCGCTGGCTGGGCGTCATCAGGGCACGGCTGAGGACCCCCATGCCAAGGGCTGTCCCCCAGGCTTCAGCCAGCACCTGGCGCTCATCAGTGACAGCTGCCAGGTGCAATTCTGTGTCCAGGCCGGACTCCTCACAGGGGGCTCGCTGCCACCCATCCGCCTACCCCCTTTCACCCAGCCCCCCGCCAACCTGCCAGCCGTGGACACCCTGCTGGTGCAGGATGGGGACAGCTCCTGGGTAAGGGATGGCCAGAGCCACGTGTGGAGGCTGGCACGGCCGGAGGAGGTCCACCACGTGGCTGAAATGGTAAGGGGCCGGGGACTGTCGTGGGGACAGGTGGCTGGAGTCACTGCAGCCGTTCTGGTGGGGATGGCCACCGCCCTGGGGACAGCCTGGTACGGCCACCAGCGCTACAGGGCCAGGGGGTACCACACACTGGGCACAGGGGACAGCCTGGTCTCTGCCAGCCCTGAGCACAGCACAGTGCTGAGCGTGGGCGAGGGGTACCAACAAGAGCCAGAGGAGACGGTGCCATGAGTACCCCCTCCCCTTGTGCCCCAAATCCCCAAACCTGCAGGAAAAGGAGGAAGCCAAGGGGCCCTATGGAGTGTTATCTCCCAAATCCTTCATGCTGCAAGATGCAACCCCCATCTCCATGTATATCTATCAGGATAGATATACACACGCATGCAGAGAGGCACGGAGCAGTTTTATTTCAGCCAGCAACTCATCATGTAGTCAACAGAGCATTAAAAAAAGGGAAAAAAAGTCACGCTGTGGAAAGATTTACTCACAGTAAGAGCCACCGGGCTGGCACCGCAGAGGTTGGGGGACCCTCCCCCTTCTGCCCAGAAGGTTTTGCATAGCTCCAGATAGGCTTTGTCTGCACTGGGGAAAACCCAGGGCATGCGTGGAGAAACACACCACTGAGAGCCACCCAAACAGGGGCGTGTGCCCGGGGAAAGAGGGTTTCTCCCTTGAGGTAGAAGATAACAACCCACACTGAGGGTGGCTGGAGACAGATCCGTGCAGAGGGACATCAGGGGGACTCAGGGTGCCTGGCCCTGCCCACAGTGCCCCTGGCTTGCCTGGCCACACAGATGACTGACAGAAGACAACGGAGAGGCCAGGCCATGCAGGGACCACCAGAGTCCCCTGCCATCTGCTTTATTGACCCCCAGCCCCTCCACGGGGTGGCTGTGGGGGTGATGGACCCTCCAGGCCACAGAGAGGAAAAACAGCAACGACAACAGAACGATGCACAGCAGGATGGGCCCCCCCCTCCCACCAGCACACAGGACCAGGGATCCCCCAGCACCCGGCACAGGTGGCTCCAAGAGGCCCCATGAATTCCGGGTTTGGGATGGAAGGGGATCCCACAGACCCTCTCGTTCCCAACCCTTGCCCTGGGCAGGGACACCTTCCACCAGCCCAGGGCTCTCTAAGGCCCAGTCACCCTGGGGAGCTGGCAGGGATGCCCAGAGCCTTGGAACACACATCCCCCATCCATCACCCACACTCTCGTACCCACATCACCCTCCTGGCCCAGCCTGTGCCAAACCCTCAACAGCCACCTTCCTCTCCAGACCCCCCCAAGGTCTCTCTGGGGGCAGGAAGGGGGACAGTTCTCACCCCACCTGCACCTGGCCCCATGGGGACCCACAAGTGACAGCCCTCCCATGGGGCAGAGCCCTGTCAGGGTGGGAGGGCCCCACAGCCCCTGTCCCAACCCCAAGCACCACTATGCCCAGCCCCAGCCCGGCTGCAGTACCACGTTCTCCCAGGTTGCCTCTCCAAATGCCCCCCCTATATGTACATATATATGACAAAACCCCAAAACACGAGGTATATAGAAATTCCAACATGGGGATGCCCCCATACAAACAATTCAAGGAACCCACTGCAGGGGGATGGGATGTCATTGTCATCCCCCCCCACTTCCTACCACCCACCAGCCCCTCCCTGGCATGCAGAGGTGAGGGCAGCCCAGACAAGGGGACCCTGCAGGGCACAGCTCAGACACAGCCAAGAGGAGCAGGGGGCACAGGGCTGGGGGGAGCTGAGGCAGCCCAGGGCCCCCCAACCTCCACGGACAAAGGAGACCAGTGGGGAGGTACCAGACAGAACAAACAAACAAACAAACGTCAGAGGGACAAGGCAGAGTAAGGGGGACTCCCATGGCCCCAGCACCCACCCCAAGCCAAGTCCTAGCCCCAGGTGGGTGTCAGGGCTGTTGGGTCAGGCTGAGACTGGCATGGATGAGGAGAGAGGGGAGCCTGGCACCCCCCAGCACAGTGGCAGTGAGGACAGGACACCATCCAGAGGGGTGGCCAAGCCAGCCTGAAGCCCCACAGTTGTGTGTGAGGATGTTCCCACCCTGTAGGAGTGAAGGGGATGGCCAAAAGGACCTTCTCCCACATTCCCAGCCAGCCTGGGGCATTTCGTGACTGCCACTGGGAGCAGGGTGTGTCCTGAAAAGCCTCCAGGCAGCTTTATCCTGGTGGGTGCCAGCAGAGGTAACCCTTTCCTTGCCTCCTCGCCATGGTCTCAGTCCTTCTCCTGTGCCAGGCTCTCCTCTGTGATGCCCTGGGCCGCCAGCTCGGCCAGGACATTGTCCAGGTAGTTGATGTCAGGGTAGCCGTGGCCAGTGAGGTTGGAGCCAAACTCTGTCTTGTGGTGGATCTCATTCCAGATCACCGTGTCTGACTCGCCCGTGGTGCTGGAGGTCCCGATAGCGAAGATCAGGCGCCGGTCCCAGGCTACCAGCAGCAGCTTCAGTACCTGTGGAGGCCAGGAATGGGGCAGGCAGCAAAGCAAGCACAGCAATGTGGGCAGCCCACAGGCAAGCCCTCCTGGAGCATCCCAGCACAGCCTCCTGCTCCAGCCAAAACAGATGGACCAGGCTGCCGAGCCTGCAGGGGAAGGTCCTGCAGAACCTGCTGGATGGGCTGTGGAGAAAACCTCCACCCACATTCCCCTGCTTAAGCCATGTTTGCTTTTCCCACCCTGGCACGCCTTGGCCAGCTCACCTTCCTGCCCTTCTCGCTGTCTGGCAGGTAGCAGTGCCGGGGGAAGCCACGGGCCGTGAAGCTCTTCCCAGGGTTTGGATGCTCTGGTCCCTGTGATGTGAGAAGTGGGAGAAGAAAACAATTTTGGAGCTCAAAAGGATGCTCTGGGCACAGGCCAACTCCCCAGGCCTTGGTGGGCACTAATGGCCACCATCCCCCCACCACCAAGCAGACAGGGACAGCACTTTCATGGAGATACACCCCAGACTTCCCACAACATGCTTATGGACAAGCAGCTCCTGAGTCAAGGCACGAGCTGCAGCAGGACCTGGGGGTGATACAGCAGTGACAAGGGCCGCCAGCCCCCCCAGGCTACCCTCCCAGACCCACCTGCACCCCCGGGGGGATGTTGTAGATGATGCGGATGGTTTTGCAGTCAGCATGGCCAGGAAGCGCATGGGGGATGATGTGATATTCCATCTTCCCAGGAGGCTGCGTCCCCGTCTTCACCCCATAGATGGTTTTGCAGGTGGGACACTGCAGACTCCCATCCTAAGAGCAGGAAAAGGGGGACACAGTGAAAACATTTTCCCTAGCATTGAACCACACCAGGCACTGAGTCCCTGAGCAGCACTGAAGGCTATTTTAATTGGGAAAAACATAATTTCAAAAACTCTCAGGAACCTGGGATGGGGCTGGGAGAATCCACTACCTAACTTCAACCAAAAACCTGAGGTCTGCATCTATCCTCCCCATAAGTTTTCCAGTCCTCATTGTTTTCCCTAGCTCTGATTTTGTGGTGTGTTTTGCTTTATTTTTTCAAAGAGGGAAATATAATAAATATTGAAAATCTCCAAACAGTGCATTTTCCAGGGAACGTCAAGCATGAGGGGTATTGGCAAAAACCTTCCCATGGTTGGAGAAGCACTGCCTGGCACCAGATTCCAGGTAGCTCTGCACAAACATGCAGGGATCAAAGTCAACTCTGGGAAGGAAAACAAGCACATAAAACTGGGCATAGTGGGGGGAAACACACACATGCAACCCTGGGTTCTAATTTAGCAGTCCCCAAACACTTGCAGCTGATAAAAACTAAACTCTGAGTCAGGGTGGGAGCACAGAGGCCTCTAGGGCAGCCAGGCTAGAGCTCTGTCCCATGGAGAACTCATGGAGTTCAGCAGAGGTGGTTGAGCTGGGGGTCCCCCGGGGCTACAGCCTCTCACCTTGTTGCCATTGTTGTACATGGCCACCAGGCAGTGGAGGTGGAAGACGTGGCTGCACTTGACCAGCTTCCCCACGAGGTCAGGCTTGATGGCTGGCTGGGGCCCCTTGTAGCCAGAGGGGGCAGAGAGCTGCTCCATGCAGATAGTGCAGTCCTGTGCAAGAGGGCAGGAGAGGGATCAGAGGGATGGGCGCTGATGGGATGCCCTTCTCTCACCCAGAGACCAGCACTCATCCCTGAGTTGGACTGCCTTTGGGTACAGGGTAGAGCCACACAGGGTGGTGGGATATCCCTGCATGTGGCATTGCGTGTGTCCCCAGTCGCTCATACCAGGGCAAAGCTCATTCCAGGGCAAAGTCCCCCGGGACACCCCCACTGCTCGCACCTCATCTGGCGGATGCCGCACCTTCTGCAGGTATTTCTTCAGCACCTCCTCTGGGGTTTTACCTGCGGAAGAGTGAGAGTCAAAGGATGGGAGAAACCCGCTGCCAGGGGCAGCAGAGGGGATGGGGAGCACAGGGGAACCAGGAAGGACATGACAGACAGTCTCTCTTACCCTTCTTGGCCTGTTTCTTGGTGGTCTTGCGGCAGGAATGGGAGATGCCAGGGATGGACTGGATCTCACTCTTGCTGACAGGTGGGGGGTGCAGCACCAGCTTGGGGGGCCGGGTCAGGCACACGGGCAGCCCAGCCGCGCTCATGAGGATCCCCGTGATCCCTGTGCAAGGAGGTAACAAATGGCACTGAGGAAAACCAGCAACACCTCAAACCCCAGATGCTCCCCAAAACCCATGCCACTGGGGCTGTTTGTCCCCCCACCCCATAGGAACCAGCACCTGCTGCAGCCCCATCCTCACCTGCCAGTGCTGGGTTGACGGGGCTGGAGCCAGTGAGGTTCTTCACAGGGACAGTGGGGACCCTGAGGGGAGCCAGCAGAGACCACATCAGGACAGGCAGGAGACACCCACATCCCCACAGAACCAGGAGTCATACAACAGTTGCCTGAGCAACTGCACAGGCCCTGGCTGGAAACAGAGAATCGCCCGATGGGGCAGCGTGCCCCTCCCTGCCCCACCACCACCTTTTCCCTGGCGCTTTAGAAACCCTGCCTGCATCTCCATTCATGGCCCCTTTTTGTCACAGCTCCCTGGGCCAGTCTGTTGTTTCTTTTCCTCTTTTCTCCTACCACCATGTCACTGCCACAGTTCTTTCCCCCCTCCCCTTGAGGCTCTCTTCCATGGGAAAGTTTCCCGGCAGGTCAGGAGCAGAGGGAAGGGGGAGGATGGAGAGGGAGAGGAAAGGGGCCAGGCTGCTACAGAAGGCTGACGGCAGAGCCAGACAAAGGGGAGAAACAGGCCCATTAAATGTCTACCCCATCACAAAAAAGTGTCTTTGCAGGGTGGGGGTCTGGAGGGACCCCTTCTCATGGGGCCTGAATTGCTTTTCTTTGGGCCTTTTGCAGTCCCCCCACCCAACCCCGACTCCAAGAGAAAGATCAGCCTCAGCCTCTTCATTTAGATGCAGGAGCCACACCATCCCTGCTCTGGTCCCCAGGCACCTGCAGGGAAGGCGAGGGGTTCAGCAGAACCCACCACCCTCCAAAGGAGGCTGGGGACCACCGAGGTGTCTCCCACCTGGCTCAAGGGTGACAGACTCTGCAGTGGGGGCTGCAGCTCCTCTGTGCCCTGGGGAGGGGAAAAAGTCTGTGCTGTCTCCTTCTCTGCCCAGGTGCCCTGTGGCCGCCAGGCAACAGGACTCACCCGGAGGCGATGAGCATGCGGGACTGGGCGATGGCCAGGCGCTGCAGGTGGCTGCGGTTCAGGGTGCCGAGGCTAGGCCGGGAGGCTTTGCCGCTTCCCACACCGGGGGGGCTGCCAGAGGCACTGGCTGAGCTCAGGGCAGGCGTGCTGGCCGCCTGCCGCCAGCCCCCCTGTGCCGCCAGCGGCTTCAGCGAGCCGCGCACCACAGCCATGCCATCCGGCGCCTTCGGCCCCGCCAAGGGCAGCGGGGGCTTGGGGGTGGCTGGCGGCACAGAGGTGGCTTTGCGGGGCTGCAGGGTGGCAGGGCCGGGGCCAGCGGCGGCTTTGATGCTCATGACCAGGAGGCACTGGGGACAGGTGCAGGCGGGGACTGGCGGGGCCGCCGCCGCCCCGGGGCTGGCTGGCCACGACTGTGACTTGGGCAGGGCGCCAGACACCAGCGGGTAGACCATGTCGAGGCGGCGGCGGACACGGCGCTTGCGCTGGGTCTGCCGGTTGATCTGGCCCATGGTGGCAAAGTCAATGACATAGCAGAAGCCAATGGCGCTCAGGTCCACCCAGGGGTGCTGCTTCTCGTAGGCACGCTGAATGGTGATGCCCACATCCATGTCGTAGGGTGTCCACGTCCCGCTGTCATTCTCCCACTCCCAGACGACTCCCTTGCCCGGCGCTGAGGATGGGTCGTAGTAGCTGCGCCGCACAGGCCGGATGGTGCCTGAGTGAGTGCGACAGATGTCGTCAGACCCTGGCGCCTGAGGGCAGGCAGTGAAACCACCCCAACCTGCCCCGTTGGTGCCATTCCACACAGGGACAGCATGGCTTTCCGGCTCTGCTGCTGTCCCCGCCCTGACAAAAGACTGGTGTGCCTTGGTTTCCCCAGAGGGTAGGGAGCCCCACAGCCTGGGTGTGCACCCCCAGTGCAAGTGGGCTAAAGGGAAGGGCAGATTTCACCCCTACTGGCCCACAGCCCCAGTATGGAGCCACTCAGCCCTAATGGGGAAACACAGAACCACAAGCTTGGCTGCTCCAGCCTGCTTCCAGGGACCTCCCGCGGGAGGCTGATGAAACCAGGCATTAGGGCACTCAAGTCCTGCAGTATCTGCCTCCCTCCCAGCTCAGGGCTTGAACAGGTAATAAAAGATTTGAGGAGCAGCTCCAAGCCCCCAGCAGTGACATACAGAGGTCCTCACACACGTAAGGGAGTGGGGTTTGTGCCAGCCCCACCATCTGCAGCTGCCAAACCAGCCCACAATGAAAACAACTGTGGCATAGGGAAAATCCCTGTGAGGCCAAGCTAAGGAGTTTAGGCGGAGGCCCTGTGCCCAGCTCCTGCTGCCCCATCAGCAAACATTAGGAGAGGGATGAGAGCACAAAGCACCAAGGCTTTGTGCCGTGCATCCTTAT
This sequence comes from Notiomystis cincta, assembly GCA_013398075.1. Lineage (NCBI taxonomy): Eukaryota > Metazoa > Chordata > Aves > Passeriformes > Notiomystidae > Notiomystis > Notiomystis cincta. The sequence continues at coordinate 19,246 of VZRX01003594.1, forward strand.
TTTGGCTAGGCAATTCCTTTCCCACCACTCCCAATCAACCAAGATGCATTCAAAGCATGGACACAAATTTTGGAAACTCCTACAATGAAGAGAAAGCCTTCCTCTTTGAGATGTCTCACAGCAAGACAGGGCAGGCTGTGCATGATTGGGCTTGGTCCCGGGGTCCCATTCTGAGCTTGCCACTAATGCCCAGAGGTATCTGGTAACAGGTGAGACAAGCACCGCTGCCTCCCGGTCCTTCTGCAGAACTCCATGGCTCAGCCCAGCATGAAGAACAAGAAAGCATTCAAAGAGAAGCAATAACAAGTCTGCTGCTTCGGCTTTTCACCACATGTCCTGCAAAGCCTGCAAGAATTTCAGTCCCTTCTCACCCCTACCTCTCCACGGAGAGCAGCCGGCACCGCAGGTCCCACAGGGACACGAGTGGCATAAGAAGGGAAAGGTGTTTATCAGCACTCTGCTAAGGGGCATGGGGTGCATCTACACCCCAGCCAAGCCAAGCCACCCACCCTGTCCTGCCAAGGGGCACCCGGGGCAGAAAAGCTGAGAGGAGCGGGGCAGTGATTTATCCTAATCCGGCGGCAGCATGCGGCATCTGGCGGTCCCCAGGCAGCAGTGTGGGAATGCTGTGTGTTCCCCAACCCCGCGCCGCCAGCCGGCCTCCCATTCAACAGGGGAAGAAAGGGAACAATAGCTATTCAGGGCCTGCCAGGGTCGCGACCCCCCCAAATCAGAGCTGTTTAATGACCCAAAATACCAACATCCCCAGCAACCCAGGGAGAGACAGAACAATCTCCCTTTCAATCCTCCACCGGCGCAACAATAGCCCTAAGAAGCTGGCCCCAAGCCCCCCGGCTCGCAGAGGTCCCTTGTCCCCGCACCCACGGGCAGGGGAGGGTCGCCGCCAGCCCCCAGGGCTGCTGGGGAAAGAGGGACAAAGGAGGGTGCTGGCACTTTGCTGCACCCCAGGGACAAAGCACACTGGCCATTACGGGGGTGCTGGGGGGGTCACAACTCCCCCATGCTAATGCCCTGCCATGGGTGCTTGTGCCCCACATCCCAGACAACTCCAGAAGGTGGGGGACAGACAACCCCATCACGCTGGGGACCCACCCACTTGCCCGTGCCCTCTTTGAGCATCCCTCCACCTGCTTGTGTCCCTGCCCTGGGGCTGCCATCTGTCACCCAAGTGCCATTCAGCTCTAGGTCGATGGCGGCTCAGAGCTAACACAGAGGGAGCCGGGCATGGCCCTTGGAAGGGTGTGCAGGAGACAGGCTCTCCTGAAGGGAGAAGGAAAGGCCATGGGGTGGGTGCAACAGGGCCCGGGGCGCTGCTGCAGCAGCGGGGAGGGCGGGCAGCACGACCCCCGGTGGGGACGAAGGATGCGTGGGCAGGACTGGGCAGCGAGGGCAGGGCGAGGACCTGGAGATCAGGTGGGAGGGAGGACATCGGGCGAGCTGGCATCGCGATTGGGCGGTGCGGGATCGGGCAACGGCGGGGCCCGGCAGCGCCGCACGGCGCAGCCCCGCGAAGCCCCG
>VZRX01003594.1:20985-38299 GCA_013398075.1 Notiomystis cincta
GGCCGGGGGCGGGACCGCGCGACGTCACCGCGCCCCGGCCCGCCCCGGTGGCACCGGGCGACCCGCGGGAGGCGAGGGACCCGCTCCTCCTCTGTCCCTGTGCCTCCGTCCTGCGCCAGCACCTCCCACTGTCCCTGTATCCCTATCCTGCACCCGGGGTCCTCACTGTCCCCGTACCCTCACCCTGCTCCTTTGGGACCCCTCCCAATGTCCCTGTACCCCTACCCTGCACTCCGAAGACCGCCCCCATACCCCTAACCTGGTGTACACTTCAGGGAGCCCCTGGTGTGCACCCAGGGTTGTGGCCACTCCCCTGCCCCTATCTGCCAGTGATGGGACTCAGGGTGCTGGTGGGTCACAGGGAAACTGCTCTGTGTGCTGTGACCGAGATACGTGGTCCAAGAGCTTCTTCAGGAAGCAGCCCCCTGAGCTGCCCTTGCCTGTGGCCCATGACACACAAAAATGGTTTCAAAGCCCCTAATTGCCTCATGTCTGAGGAGCACATGGGCTGTAACCCCAGCTCCTACACCCCAGCTCTCCCAGCTGCCTGCCTGGCTGCCCCTGCTGTGGGCAACTCTGTGCTATAGCAATCCTCAGACTGGAGCACTTGGCACTGGCCCTCCCCTGCAGGCCAGAAAAACATTCCTGAGCTTGTTCTTCCACAGAGCCCCATATGCAGCTTCCTGGATAGCCCTGGTCTCACCTCCTTTTGTGCTCCTGTGCTCCTGTGATTTCCTTGGATATTAAACACCTGGACTTTCCTGGTTCAGGAGAACTTTACAAATTGCACCTGTATCCCAGGTTTTGCAGAACAGGAAATCCCCCAGTCCATGGTCCAGCTTGGCTTGGAGGCAACTCATCCCCAGGCAGGTGGTGAATCTCCTGTCCTGACAAACCTGTTTCCCAGACACTGCCCATCCTGCTGAGCACCTGCCAGTGGCGCTTGTGGTGAGAAGCCATTAGGCAAGATCCAAAGAGAGGAAAAAATGAAGGGAAGAAAAAGGGGGAAGGATCAGGTGAGGACTAACTGCAGTTATGCCAGCTGGCAGGCGATGTGGTAAGAGAGGATGAGGTGAACCACAAACATTCTCCTTTTTCCAGCTCACACTTGGAGAGACACAGGGCTATGCTTGAGGCATATTTTCCTGCAAGAAAGGAGGGTTTCTGGCCCTTCCCAGAAAAGCAGCACAGCCACAGAGAACCACTCCTCTGAGTTTTCACCTGTTCCTTTCAGGCAGACAAGTGCAGCCAAGGCCGCGACGGGGAAACCCAGGGAAATCCTTTCCGCTGACTCAGGCAGGAGGAAAAGGCTTTCCTGCTATTAAAAAAGGAAAGTGTTGGTGAACATCCACCCACCCCAGCTCCAGTTCAGGATCAAGAAGTCAGAAGCCAGAGCTGCAATGCTGGTGTGGGACTGTGAGTGAAGCAGTGGGACTGTGAATGAAGCAGTGGGACCAGCACAGCTGAATTCCACCAGCCTCTGGCACCCCATGGTCAAGGGGCAAATCCATTCTCACTCTGCACCAAGGCCTGAGGTCAGGGAGCAGCCTCAGCTTGAAACCTTTCCAACCCCACAAAGTGTGCCCAGCCACACATTAAGCACTAAAAACATTTATTATTATTTTGAAATTAAACACATCCATGGGTTGCTTTTGGTGGCTCCATCCCTGCTGCAGTTTGAGAGCATGGTCCTCCCTCCCCGCTTGCTTCCGTGTTCCCACTAGCACTGCAAATCCTTTCTCTCTTCCCAAAGCACAAAGTTGTTTGGTTTTGGTGGGTTCTCAGTTTGCAGGCCATTGTAGGGGTCCTCAGCAGCATTAGCCACACGGGTTCAACTGTCCTCCCCTCAAACTCCTAATTTCTGATTCCATATTGAACAGTTTCAGTTGCCTTCAGCCCCTGGATCAACTTCAATCCGTGGCAAAGCAAATCCAAAGGCCTCCTGGCACCACCGGAGCTCAGCTGTCGGGCACCCCTGTCCTCGCCAAATCACTTCACTGGTGATTCCCTCAGGGCTGCAGCTGAAAAATAGCATTAAATCCCAGCCAGCTCAGATCTCACCGCCTCTGCATGGCATGGTGGGGGCTGGCTAGCAGGGAAAGGCCAGGAGCTGGAGCCTCTCGCTCAGGCAAAGCGTGGAGGTTTGGATTAATGGACTGCTTTTTCCCATTGTTTCTGGTTAAGGTGGCCATTCCTAAGCGTGGCAGCTGCTTCACAAATGCAAGCACACCCAGCTGGCAAGGTAATAGGGAAGGAGTAAGGAAGGTTGCAAAAGCCCAGGGAAATCCCTGGAGCAACACCATCATCCACCTTGGGCCTCCATTGCTGCTTCCACCCTGGAGTGCAAGTGCAGCACCGAGCTCAGCTCTCTGCCAGCAGCTGATGTGGGAGGATCGAGTTGCAGCCCTGGCTGGCTCCCCGGGATCTGAAGGTCACCTCGTACCTGGCCTGTGCTGCCAGAGAAAAGGGGTCTGTTCCCACCTGGTCAGGTGGTGAGGTTCATGGACACACTCCAGATGTCCCTGCCTACACCCAGGAAGGTGAGGAGGGTGTGAGCACCCAGCCACTGCTGAGCTGGAGGGTGCAAAGGGAGAAGAGCAAGGTGGCTTCAAGCACACAGCAGCAGGCAAGGAAAATACTTGTCAGAAAAGTGACTTGCTTTGACTAATCCTAAAAAAAAAATAATGGCCATAAATCATTATTCCTGAGTGTAGGGAAGCATAAAGATTGAAATAATCCAGTCTGAGCTGCAAAGCCTAGGGCAGGCAGTAAGTGGTGATGAAGAAGGTGCATGTTCTTCCTCTCAGATATCACCCACAAAAAACCAGACCCCATCAAACCACCCTTGCCCCAACCCTGCGGCCCCATGTGCCCTGGTGTGGCCAGTGGGGTGAGCAGGATGGCACTGGGGGCTCTGCCTTGGGCTGCTCTTTATGCTCCCAGGGTGGCCGTGCCTGTGCAGACTCTGCTGGTGCTAGGGCAGGCGCTGTGCCCGGTGCTGTCCCCACCTGCCACCACAAAGCCACTTTGTGCAGAGCTGGCTGGGCACGTCCCCAGCCTCCTCTCTGCTCCATGGCTCTGGTCTCCCCCAGTGCTGCCTGTCCTCTCACAGGCCAGGGAGGAAGGCAGGGCCACACCAGGACAGGGCACAATCCCTGTGAGCTCCTACCTCCTCCTTGTCCTCCCACCATCTTCATCTTCCCCATGACCTTCCAGTGGGTCACATCCCCCCAAACCTCTCACCCCACTGGGACGGACTCTTCCCTGGAGTGGGAACTGGGCAGCCCAGGCTCTCAGGTGAGGTTGACTGCCCCTCCTCCCCCAAGAAGTACATCACCCTGGTAGACCTCCCAGCCCTTTTATTCACTCAACAGCCAGCAGCCATCACATCCAGTCATCAGGAGAACCATGGCCTAGGAAGCTGTGAAATGTCCCAGCACTCCACAGGGTGGGTGACGTGGTTGGGGCTGTTAGATTCTCCCATGCCATTCCCAGTCCTAAAATAACCCCTGCAGGCACTAACCTCCTTGCAGAAGGGCTTCTGAATCACAGATAAAAGATCCTCTTTCAGTTAAAAGATCCTCTCCATTACAATGTCCGAGCAGTTAAGAATTCCCCTCCTGATCGAATCCCTGCTTCCCCTCCTCCCCAAAAAGCCGCCAAGCAGTTAGAGCAGAAATTCAATGAGCAGCCAATGCAAGCTAGGCAGAAGGAACCAGTCCACGTGCAGGAGGCCAAGCCTTGTCCATTGCAGCTGCAGGGCAGGTCCCAAGACTCCTTTCACAAGGTGATGATTTTCTGTTTCTTCACTCCTGTCCTGCATCCGCAAGAGCCCCAAGGCAGCTTCTGCCTGCCATAGGCAGTATCCAAATTCCAAAGACAAGGGTAGTGCTGCTGGTCACAGCCTCTAGGCCCTGGGCAAGCAGCAGAGCTGTTTCCTGGGGGTTAATTCAACTGCCCAGCAGGAAGAGCCCAAGGACCCCTGAGGATCCTTGCTCCCTCCAGGCTAGACTGCAGCCTGTGCCTCAGTTTCTCCTTGGGGACCAGCACTAAAAGCATGGGGATTAATGACATGGTCCCTCCCCTCCACATCCTCTCCTTCGCTGTCAGCTGCCCTCTGAGAGAGTAGGCAAGGAGCCCCAGTAGCACCTGAGACACTGCACCCTGTACTGGCCTTCAGGGGCTCTCGGCCAGGCCAGAGGCTGCACCAGTGGCCGGGCTGGGCTTGGTGAGCTGCCGCAGGTCCCGCACAGACCTCACGGCCCACTGGGCCAGCTCCCGCAGCACGCCCAGGCCCCGCAGCTTCTGCTCAAAGAGGCTGAGGTGTGGTGGGGGCGGTGGCCCGTCCCCCTCCTCGCCGGGGATCCCACGGCTCTCCAGCCGCAGCAGCTCCTCGAGGTGGTAGGCAAAGGCCGAGACCTGGAGAAGGACGGCTGCCAGTGCCCGGCCCAGGCCCGTGTCGGCCTCGCCCAGCTGCTCCCGCTGCTCCTCCAGCATCTGGGCCAGCAGGGCGCGGAAGGCCCTGTAGGCCGCCAGGTTCTCCAGCAGCCGCTGGGTGCCCGTCTGCTCGTCCCAGTGCTCCACCGCCGCCAGTGGCACCCCCTCCACTGCCGCCACACTGGCCGAGGCGTCCAAGCCCTGCTGCTCTACCTGCAGGGTGAGACCCACCGGGGATCAGTGGAGGCAGGACAAATGAGGGGGGACCCCCAGCCCTGAGCCCTGCAGGTGTTGGGGCAGCACAAGCTGCCCGAGTCTTGCCCAGGTGTCAGCAGGCCCAGATCCAACAGCACTCCATGCCCCATCCCTATCACGGGTCAGAGTACTCGCACCCCAGCACAGCTGCCCAGATCCCAACGGCGCTCCCAGCCCCACGGCAGCCAGAAGGAGCAGGGCAAACTCACGTAGGCATCCAGGAGGTCAACGACATCCGCGCGCATCTTGCCGGCCAGGCGGATGCCGCGGCTGCAGAGGTCGCGGCGCCGGAGGGCAGTGGAGGGGCTGTCTGCAGCCGCCATGCTCCGGGCAGCTGTCACGGCCACCAGGCTCCGGGCGCAGCACCCGCCCGGCCAGGCGAGGACAATCCCTTGCTGAGCTGGTGCATTCCAGCCAGGAGCTCCGCTCACACGTCCGCTGGCCTGGCTCTCCCCCTCTTCCGTGCCTGGGGCCTGGCAGCACGCTGCAAATTCCCGCCTCTGGGATCAACAGCGACAGATTATTTCCCCTAATTCCCCCATGCATCGCTACTCCAAATGCCTTGCCCAGAACTGTCTGTCCCAGTAGCAAAAGGCTCCCAGCCCTGGTTGACCCACTCCTCCCTCCCAGCCACACAGTGAGATTAGCAGCACGCTAATACCTCGGCTTATTCCAAAGAGCGGGAAACCACTGCCGGGAAGAGGTGAGGAAAATCTAGACATTGCTCAACACCTCAGCCTGGGCAGCCGGCTGGGGCCTGAGTGGGGCCAAGCAATGCTCGAGGGCAGGCCCTAGGTTGGAGATCCTGCAGCAGCCTCAGGACAAACTGTAAACCAATCCCTGGCAGAATAATCTGTCCCAGATGCATCTAACTCCCTTTTCCCAGAGGGGTCTTGCCTTAAAGAGGGCTACACATAGGGAAAGATGTCCTGGCCACTCAAGGTCAACACCAGCCCCCCCACAGGTGAGCTGCATGCACCAAGACAAAAACAGCCCTTTGGGTTGGGTTGGTTTTCCCTCAGTATGTTTATTTTGGTTATGCATTACCCAGATCAAGAGGGGAAAAAAACCCAGGAGTTGAAATGTAGCTTCCCATGAACACCACAGTGTGCCTGGCTGGGGGTCTGTCCCAGTGCTCGGGGGGTTCTCATATACCCAGCAGCCTTCTTGCCACTCTGTGGCTATGCAGAAGCTGCTGATTTTGGGGAGCCCCCAGGCATAGCAGCCCCCAGCCCAGGGCCCTCAAAGTGCTGCCCATGCCAAAGGGCCCTGTGCCCCCTCCAATCCCTCCCTGGGAGGAGAAAAAAAATAAATACAGGGGAAAAAAATACAAAAAAGTTTATTGCAAACTACTACAATAATTTATTGAAGCAAACTGCATGCGAGTGAAGGAGAGACATCGAGGGGAGGAGGAGCTGCAGGAGGGCTGTGTCAGTTTTAGGGCTTCAGAGGGGCATGGGAAGAGAGCTACACATCTGTCCTGCATCAGGGGCAAGCAGGCTGTTGTTAGAGGACAGACAGGCACCTGGCCAGGGCCAGAAAAAGAAAAGGTAGAGCTACAAGAGGTGTCATGAAAGGACGAATTGGGGAGCGGCAGGGATCAGGTGTCCAGGCCGGGAAGCAAAGGAAATGTTTGATTTTGCATCCCAGAAGCATGGGTGGGGGCAAACCCTGCTTCACTGAGGTGGACATGGGATGAGGCATCCTCCCCCAGCCCCCAGCCTAGCGCCAAGTGTTGGGTCACCAGAGGTAAGCAAACCCTTGGCCCAAATGCATTTTAGTGCCATCCCTCGACCAACAAATCCCCGAGCTCTCCTTTAGTGTTCTGTGCAAGGGTCTGCCCACTCCACACCTCCCACAGGCACAGGGGCAAGCAGAGAAAGCAGCTCCAGCAGCACTGTGTTGCAAGGACACAGCCAACCTACCCCGAGGGCCATCAAGTGTCCCCAGAGAGAAGCCCCGCCCTGCCGGTGGGTGAAACCATCAGAGCTGGGCTGAACTGCTGGCCTCAGTGTGCTGCCCCTCTCTAGTCTGCAAGGGGAGGGGACCAGCTGCCACCCAGAAAGTTTCCTGTTGGAAACCACAAGAAAACAATCCAAGCAAGACACTGGATCATCCCAACTGAAGGAACTGGTTTAGTTTAACACCATTACACCACGGACCTGCCACCAGATGTGCTGGACCCTCACGTGAGCCAGGCTGCTGCCACCGCGTGAGGACCTGGGATGCCCATACCCAGGGCATGGGACACCCGACTGCCCAGCCTCAATCCGCCCCAACACCAGGAAGTGCTTCGACTTGCTCTGACAAAGGTATCAGTGTAAGGGGGAGGAAGGGAGGGAGGAAGGGAGGAAGGGAGGGAGGGGACAAACGGCTCAAGAAAAGCCAGCGTGTTTGGGCCACAGCTGGATTTCCAGGCATCACAAGGGACAGAGTGGGTGTTCAGAGTCAGTTTCCTGTTAATCCAATTAAATTCCATGTTTTATTGCGGTTTTCCAGACCCCAGGTACCCGATTTCAACAAGCTGCTGTGTGCTACACACCAACTCAGCTGCTCTTGTGCTCAGACAAGATACTTCAGCTCTGCTCCCAACCCCAGAAACCCAACCAAAAAACAAGAAAACAAAAAATCAGGTTATTCTTCACCTCTTCCAAAACCGCTACGAATTCAAGGCCACTGAATCTCCACACAAAGTTTCAGAGAAGAGAAAAAAAATCCAAGTCTCCATAGCAGACACATCCTAGGTAAACCTTTCCAAGGGCTCAAAGCTGTCCTGACTACACCAGCAGGCAACACCTGACCCGCCACGTTTCAGGGAAAGCTGGGGTTTCTGTGCAGAAGAGAGAAGCTTTCAGAACACGGCTACACAACACCCTCCCCCAAAATGGGGGCAGGGAGAGAAGCTGACAGCCCCTTAGTCCCACATCAATCTATTGCCTTGGATAAACAAGCCTGAGAAAACCATATCCAGTCCCTGCTTAACTGTGTCTTTGTCTAGACCTGGAAAGGAGAGGCAGTCAGATGAGGAGCACCACATCCCCCAGCAGCAAGTAGCTCACAGCTGTCCCGAGTCACAAGAACAAGTTCCTGGCTAACAACATCCTTCTCCAAAAGGCTGGAGGCAAAACGGGCATTTAATGTAAGGAGCTCACCCGGAGCTGGGAGGGAGGGAGAGACAGCCCATCACTCACCTCATCCTCCTGCTAACACGCTGCTGCAGAGACTCCCACTGCACACAGGCTCTTCTACAGGGGCTCTCCCTCTACTCTGGAAAAGCTGCGAGACACATCTGACTCCAGAGTGCTGCCTTCACCTCAGCTCTCCCAGCTGCTGGCACGATGGCACTGGAGCTCCCTGCCCTGAAGCCTACTGGGAAACAGCCTGAACCCCTTCCATCCCCGCCCCCTAAGAACAGAACTAAAAAATACCGACCCTTTTTTAAACAATAAATAAGGAATCTTGTTACCACAACACAAAAACGAAGCATGTTCAAAGTGCAAATTACTGTCGTCAAACTGGGATGCTCCTCCTTGCCTCTCCCACGCAGGGCTCCTGTAGCCCCCGGGCCTCTGCAAGCAAACATGATCTATGAGCCAGGGCGTTCCCTCTCTCCACTTCCTGCCAGGACTGGAGCAGGGGAGCACGGTGGGAGCAAGACGTGCACTGCTGCTTCACAGCTCACCCTGCCGAGGGGCTAAAGTGCCTAACTCCCAGTCCCAGCAAGGAAGGAGGAGACTGCAAGGACCAGAGTGCAGTGGTGCATAGAAGTCGGGACCAGGGGCAGAGGGAGTCCTAAGGTACTTCTCCAGAGCATGTCCAATGCTTTTTAGTTTGCCAGTGGGGCCACGCCAAAGGAGCCAGAAAGGCAACTGCTTTGGGCAGAGCGAAGGGTTTCGGCAGTGCCCCCTCCCTTGGAGAAATCCGCCGCTCAATCCAACTTGCTCTGGCAATGGCAGCATGTGTGCCCCTTTCCACAAAGGGGCTGTGGGAGAGAGAGAAGTGGTTGGGAGAAAGAGGATGTGCTGTGATCTGCGCTGGAGGGGAGCAGACCCTTCAGTTATTTACTAGTATTGTAAGTTTTGTTTAACTTTCCTCTCTTTCAGTAAGTGCCTCCTCCTTTTTTTTTTTTTTTTTAACTTTTTCTTTTAAATACAGAGTCCCAACTGTCTCAGCACCCAGGTGCTCCCCCACCACTAGGGTCCAGTGGAGTCTGAATCTTCAATGAGCACCTCCGTGCTGGCTCCCAGCATCTCTGTGTTCATGACCAGCCCCTCTGGGTTTGCGCTGCTGCCACTGCCCACGAAGAGCTTGCCATCAGCCACCAGGCTCACACGCTCTGCCCCGCCACAGTAGGGCTTTGGCATCCCCTCTGGGCTCAGCAGCAGGCAATCTGCTGGGGGAGCACTGCCCAGGGGGTCGGGGAGCAGTGGGAGGCCCTGGCCATCTGTGGGCGGCACAATGGCCTCGGGATTAGTGCCCAGGATATCGGTGCTGGTGATCAGGGCACCTGCGTTAGCAGCCAGTGCTTCAGCAATGAGCACTTCAGGGTGACTCTTGGCTTTGTGGGCCACGACGCTGTCCTTCTTCTCAAATTTCTTGCCACAAATATTGCAGGAGAACTGGTAGAAGGAGTCTGCATCATGCTTCTTCATGTGCCAGTTGAGGGAAGCCTTCTGCCGGCAGGTGAATCCACAAATCTCGCACCTGGGAGGGGACAATAAGGAGGTCACAATAAAAGGACATCCACACACGCTTGTAGGGACAGTAGTAGTGAGGTGGCAACCCAGGAAAGCAGCAGGGGCTCGCTAATGTCACTGCAGCTCCAGCTCTGGTTTTATTTACTGAGGGCTTACGTTCTCCAGATCCACACCAAGACACTGCCCCAAGGAGCAGGTGACACAAGTGTGCATTCAAAGAGAACCAGGACGCCACAAACAGGCTCCAGCCCCAACTTCAGAGCTGCTCTGAAATGGATGTTTCGGGGGTCCCTCGGAGCAGGAGGGCAAGGCACAGGCAGAGGTACTCACTGCAAGGGCTTCTCGCCCGTGTGGATCATCCGGTGCACCGCCAAGTTGTGGGAGCTCTTGAAAGCCCGGGCGCAGTACTCGCAGATGTAATCCCTTTGATCTGAAAGACAGCAGCAGTTGCACATTGCTCTCCCACAAACCTGCTCCCTTTCCCAATTCTCAGGTAGTGCACGTAAAGCTGCCCAAGAAGGAGCAGAACTACACGTTCTGGGAGGAGAAGGTGTCCCACAACATACCACAGTCGCTGATCTGGAGAGGTGAGGCATGATTAAGACTCTCCTAAGAGTTAATTATCCACTCTGACCAACACTGAAAGACTGGCAAATTAGGATAAATCAGACTTTATCTGTAGAGGTTTATTCCTCTACAGAGCCCCTGAGTGATGCTTGCCAGAAGGAGAATTAAAACCTCTGTAGTTTATTTCTTTCATTTCCTTAAAAGACGGTAATCCAGAAGACAGTATACCCTGCTGCTGCTGCAAATCTATGCCACCTGACTTGGCTTCACTTTCCCTAGAAGTCCCAGACGCTTTTCCATTTTTCCTGTCTGTTCACTGACCGGAAGAGGAGTTTGTATCTGTTTCCCATCCCCCTGTACCTGTGTGATGTTTGGCATGCCGCAGGAGCTGTTTCTGGAGCCGAAAGAGCCGACCACAGGAGGGATGAGGACACACATATTTTTTCTTCAATAAGTGCTGATATTTTATGTGATGCTGGAAAGAAAGAGTGGAAGTTTGCAGACTGTAAATGGCTGAGTGAATGGCTGAGGTTCACTCAAGTTTAGATTTCCACTGGAAAATAAAACACATGTGGACATACAGCAACCTGACACACACACAGCTGCAACTGGCTACAATTAAGTCTTCCAAAATTACAGCGTCAGGAAGGGGTGAGTGCCAGTGGATGCTTAGCTGCCTGTTCCAAGCACCCCTTTCCTGCCCTCCCACGTGCCACAGTAGAAGTGAACACCTCCACCAACCTGCAGGTACCGCGGGTGAGCCAGGACCGTGCCACAGCCTTCCATCTCACAGCGGACATACTGGATCGGAGGCTTCTTCCTGGGAAATCAGCAAGGAAAGGGGCAGAATGTCTGGCTGCTTCTGTGATCAGGTGATTCTATAGATAAAGATTCTATATATATTCTATTTAGAATCACAATTCTCTGTGTCTGTGAGGGGCTGATGCCTCTGATGCCACAAATAACACGAGCAAGCACAGCAAAGAACTGTTGCTCCAAAACCCTTGCTGAGGTGTGACAGAGTTGCTGTCCAAGAGCCACCTCTTCTCCTGACACTATTTGAGGGCTCTCCCTAGAGCTGGGAAACCCTCAGGAGACCAAGAATTCCCAGAACCTTATTGCTGGGCAATGCCACAGGAGGGATCAACTAAGAAGTGGGGAGGGGGCTAGTTCACTTGGAAGAAATCAAACCAACCCCTACAGGGGAAGGAGAAGAGAGAAGACAAGGCATGCTGCTGTTTTTGTTTTTTATTCCCTTTAAGGCAGAGAAATGGCTTTGGGACAATCCATGTCTGCATGTAGGACATAAGGGAAGCAAGTCTGCAGAACATAACTGTGTTGAAAGGATCACTTACCTTCTCTTGGGCAGCCTTGGGCTCTTGTCATCCTTTCTCCTCCTTCCCCTCCTGTAACAGGGATACAGAAACAGAACTGAGAGAAGCTTCCTTACAATTAGCAGTGGGCAGAGACTTTGAGGTATATGCTGTATTGCCTCATTAACTGCATGGTCTAGAAGAAAAATTGAGTGCAAGTTGGAGACAGATTCGAAGGAGGGAGAATTCCAGAGCAATAAATGCTTCATATAGTTTGCTCTCTCAATCGTTCCTGTTTCCTAATGCCTTTTTCATAAACATGTAATTTTTCCAACATGGTCTAGAACCGACAGTGCACCCTATTTCCTCGGCTCTGTTGGGGAACATTCCACACCATGGGAAAACATCCATCTGCCTGATCAGGAAGAATGAGATTAATGATCCAGCAGCTATTTTACAGGCCTCTGAATTAGCCACAGCAGCTTCTGTACCTGTCAAGACAAAAATCTAGGCTCTGTCTGGGCAGACCTGTGCTCACATGTAAACTGCAGGCTCTCAAGCCACAGTTCTGCCCAGCTCTGTCTGCCTGATCCCATTGCTGCAGAGACACTTGGATCAGATTGATGGAAGTATTTTCTAGACTCTACTGAGACATCTGTATTGATGGTAAGACAGGAACATGCTGAACACACACACTCAGCATTCAAGCCAAGCCCTCAGAAGAGCCACAGGTTTTATTGTGCACAAAAAGTAGTGTCCGATTCAAACAACAAAACCTCAAGCCTCAGAAAGCAGTCTCCAACAGACAAAAATGTTCTCAAAATATCAGCCTCCTCACTCCTTTCCACTGTGAATCAGCAGCAGCTCAGGAACAGCAAGAGAAATTACACCACCAGTGTGCAGCAGGTCAGCAGAGGGAGTCCGGGCTGTTCCAACCACTCAGAGAGGAGCTGAGGTACAAAACCAGCTCCTTTTTCTTTTTTTCCCCCCCTCACATTATCCCAAAGAATGACTTTGATTGGTCACATCAACCAATCTCTCTTTGTTGCCAGGAGGAATGCTTCAGCCATGAGTTCCAGTGACAGCACACCCTAAGGTGTTGAGCCATTGGCAACTGACTGGGTGGCAAAAGTTTGTTGTTTTACTTCTTGAAAGCAAGGGGAAAACAGCTGATTTTCCTGAGCTCTGGCAAAGTCCCAAATGTACAAAAAGGACATATACCACATACTCAAGGTATTCCAGTGACAAGATATCCCAGTGTCTGCACACAGCAGGAATGCTGCCCTCTCACATCAGCTTTAGGATCCACTTCAGGCATCACAACAGAATCTTTTGTAAGGATGCCCTGAAGTATTTCCCACTGTGTGGTCATACCCAGGGAGGCTGACTTAACCATAGGATGATGAAAAACCCCTCCACTTAAGCTAAACTCTGATTTTTTTGTGGCTTAACAGAAAGATGTGAAGGCATGGGATAAACCACGCTGCCCCATCAGCTCTTAGGCCCAGAGGAGGAGGAGAAGGGGGATGGGGGAACCAACAACAATCAAACACTGTTGTACATCAACAAGAATACAAAACACACAGCACAGACTAGCATGTGTAACTGCAGAGTTTACTCACTTCCTTGGTGGTTCTTCATCCTCCTGAAACTCATTCTCTTCTTTCACTTCCACTTTAATCTCTTTCTGCCTTTCTTTTTCCTCCTTCCCCTTGCTAGCTTTTCTCCTTTGCTTTGGTGCTTCCCTACAAAGACACAAATACAACACATTACTCCAGTACTCTTCCCTCTGCCTACTTTCTACAAAGATCTACTAAGTACAGGTCTATTCTTCAAGTTCCACTTTCAAGCAGAGTAAGAACCAGGCTTAGGGAAGCACTCAGAGGCCAGCAAGGCTCTAAAGGCTTCAGTCCCTGAGAGAAGAACAGTTCTGGCCAATGCAGGCAATGTTTAGAACCACTCCACCAGAACAACTAGCACAGGCGCTTTAGGGCATATTAAGCTAATTCAGGTAACATGCCCATATATTTTTGGTCTAAACCTCCAGTAAGTATATAATCCAATATACTTCTCTAGGTGAGGCTTGTAGGTCTCATCTCTGGGATCATCTTTGAAGGGAACTTCTTCCTCACTGATGAGCATCTCCTCATCATCATCACTGCTGGGAGAAAAGAGGAGAGGACTTTGGCAGCAACAGCTTGGCCACTATTGCAAGAGTATCTGTGCACCATCCCCCAGGATGGGAAGGACACTATTACATAGCACTTCCTCATCCAGCAGCACTGGGGAAAGGTAACAGCTTGCACTGGCCAAGGAGCACAGTGACAACCAAAACAAGCCAGGCAGAACAGTGTCCTCTCCTGAACCCACAGCAACAAAGCTACCAGGTGGAATGCCCAGGTCAAATCTTATCATCCATTTCTCCACAATATCTCCCAACACTTGCAGTGCACGCTGGAAATGCAAAGGCCAGGGACCAAGGGAGACAGAGCCACAGAACATTTTGCACAAGCATTTATTTTTAAGCAACTCAGGCCCACCTTGAGACATTGAATAGGAAGAAACACCACAAAATAACGTGTCCTACCTGACTCCATCTGGAGACTGATGCTCTTCTGTGACCACTGAAAGGAAAAGTCACCATTAGGTTTCAAAGTGTGTTCGCTGCAGTGAGCTCATCTGTTTCACGGTACCTCCGTCAACATTCAGAGCCAGGAGTGCTGGTGGCAGAAGGTACCCGTGACAAGCAGCACCATGCCAGCACCGGCCACACGCCCAGAGTGACACCCACAGCCGACTCACGGACCGTCCCCAGGCCTTCCATGCCACGTACCATACTCCAGCTGGTCAGCGTTGGGCTCCGACTTGCAGATGAGCTGCAAGGAGCTCGCCTTGGATCTGGAGGCGCGGGAATTCTCGGAGTCACGCTGGCGAGTGGCGGCCGCCATCCGGCTGCTGCGCCAGCTCCGGCTGGGCCGGGGCGTGCCCACAGAAGAGCCATGGCTGAGCACGCTGGACACTTCCTCCTCTTCCTTCTCTTCTTTGGGAGCTGAAACAGCCATTGCAGTCTCTTTCATCGTAGTGAAAAATGCCTAAATCCCATCATTAAATCACACCTTAAATCACAGCAAATCCCTGCCCACTGTGGGAACCTGCTCAGCCCTCTCTGCTGAGCCAGGACACTCCCCAGGCCCTCACCTCAGCAAACCGTCCCTTAAAACTCTCCTCATATTCCTCCTAAGGAAAGACACTAATATTTAAAAGCAGCTTATCTTTTCCCTTGGATAAAGGCTTCTAAGACAATGATTTTCTATCTCTAAGCACAACAAAAGAGACACTCATAAACCTCAGCAAGTGCTTTATGAAAGGCCAGCTTCAGAGCTGGGCCATGTGTAAACTCATGTTTAGAGAATCCCCCAAACATACACTTCACCAGAATTGTACGCTTGGCAATATCCCTGAGTGATCTAAACCGGACATTTCTAGTGCTGTGCTAGAGCAAAAACCATCACAATGTCAGCCTGAGGTCTCCATGCTTATTTACAGCTTGTACAGGTGGTTTCCTTTTGGCTCATGCTTAGTCTCCAAACATACTTTGGCAAGATAACAGAACTGCCTGAAATGTCTTGTGAGCAAGTTAATCCCTTAAAAACTAAAATTCCCAAGTACAGTTCATTTGATCTCACTTTTTGGTGCTTGCTGTGACACTGGGCCATCACGAACTCAATGCCCTTTGATATGTTACAGATGATCACAGAATGGTTTGGGTTGGAACCTCATTCCAACCCCTGCCATGGGCAGCAACACCTTCCACTAGTTCAGGTTGCTCCAAGCCTTGTCCAACCTGGCCTTGGACATTTCCAGGGAGGAATCCACAACCTCTCTCCCAGCCTGCAATCTCCAGTTTTGCATCAAGCCTTCTGAAACAAATGATCCTTTTTCTCCTAGCATGTAGTTTGCTTTGCATTACTCGCTGTCTGAGTCTTGATTAACAGGGTGGGAATAAGCAACATTTGGCTGGAAAAGTCTGCCTGGAATCCCAGATTCATCACATTGTGTTATAAACCACCAAGCTATTGTCTTGCATGTGTAAACCTCACCATCAGAGCATGAACTGCACCTTCTTGGCTTTCTTTAGCAGATCTCGAAGTGACTGCTGCATGTTTTCAGTCCTCATAGTGAACATGTCAGGTTTTTGAATGCTAAATCAAACCCAAGGACACAAACCATCCTCTAGAATTCCCCCCTCGATCACTACAATGTTGCTAGGGATAGCACACTCTGCTGCTCTGGAAGTGCTGTATTCCCTTGGAAGATCAGGCATTCAGCTGATTACCTATCATTTTAAAAATCGGGCTCACAGAGCTGAAGCAGAGCTGAAGCAGACCAGCCTCAGAACACACCTGGACAGAGCACACCCCTCACCCAGCAGCTCTGCTTCCTTTCTCTGAAGTAAAGATCTTTGATTAGCCTTTTCCCAGGATTTCTCCTTCCTACTTCCTCTGCTTCAGCACAGCCGTCTAACAGATTCAGGGCATTTTTACATGCTGAAAATACCCAGGTACTTCCCAAACCCCATCCTTAGGAGATGTATCAAGTATTTACTTCACAACAGAACTCACAGAGTGATACAGAGCTATGAGCTGATAAACCTTCTAATTCTAGACCCTCCCAACATGGTCCCAGGTTCCTATCCAAGGGTCAGGTCTGCACCAGGAAACTTCTGTCTGTCAAGTGTTTAGCTGGAATCAGCAATCACCAAGGCTTTGCCCAAAATATGGGAAGTCCTAGATTTGGAATAAATTTTTGCCTCTTTTTCCTTCACAAAAAACAGATTAAAAATTGTGAGCAAATGCCAGTCCCTGGGAGAAAGAATAAGAAAAGGAAACCTGGAAGGACACTAGCAGTGAAGTTGTGGCTTTGTTTAGACAACCAAAAGACAACACTCTGGGCACTGCTCCGCTTTTCAACAGAGATGAACTTTGATTTATACGGCATTTGAAAGCATCTTACTGACCCCGAAGACAATTTCAGAAAATATCCAAATTGTGCAATTAAGTGAAAGGAAAAAAATACCTACTAATTGCTAAGTTAAAAAGGTGTTATGAAAATAAATGCACCACAACATATGCATACCTCGGAGATTTAAGGCAGCAACTACACAACGGATAAGGCACCAAACACCTGATTTTGTAATGGTATGGACAAAAATGAAATTCAGGAAAAATGTCCAAGTGCAAAGCTCCATGCAAAGGGCTCTCCCCCACCAGAGCACTGTGGAACTGTATAGATTGGACATAGGAATATCCTTGGAAGGTTCAGGCAGTCTGAATTATTTAAATTCAGCGCATTTTTATACGGTTTGGCTTTAAGTAATGACATTTCTCTCTCCAAATACTGACAAAGCCTTAAGGGAAAGCAGTCACTCCCAAAAGGAACATGAAGCATTAAGAATAAAACACTTAGGTATAATGTGAGTCCTCTCTGTACAAACCCATCTGGTACTTCCCAAGTCTCAAAGTTTTCCACCTTTTTTTACATCTGCCAAATCTGACTTTTCTTAGCAAAACCCCTGGATTTGAGAACGGGCTTCCAGGGAGGTGACTCTCCTGACTAAAATGAAAATTATTCCCACAGGGATACAGAGCGCTATGGGAAGTCAGACACGAATTCTGCTATACAGTGACTGTAGCTACATGAATTCATTTGTAAGCTGAGATTAAACTTTCTACTTATGCATCCAATATTCCTGCAGGCACACACTGGGAAATCCTGCGACTGCATGACTAAGCAGGCGACAGGGAATAGCCAGGAAACACAGGCTGACACTGCAGCTGCCCCGTGCATGCTGCTGTGGTGACAGTCACACTCGGGCTGTGACACAATACACACCTTTGGCTCTCATATCCCTCTAATCTCCCTGTCAGACCTGCACAGCCAGAACTCCCAAGGGGATGCTGGAGAAGCCTGATCCCATGGCTCTGTACCATGGCTGTCCCAGGGAATATTCCAAACTGGATTTAGCAGTTGATAGCAAAGCCTAAT